>JABGLY010000552.1:310-10418 GCA_013623525.1 Fusarium dimerum
AATGAGAATGAGAATGAGAATGTCTTCGTCGAACATTCAACGATCATATATTTATGCAAATTCAAGATGATTTATCTAGAATACATGTAGCCTTCCAGGAGGTAGTCGAGATCGCATAATACCTCGACAAGAGACTATCTCGTTAAATAAATCAAGGAAGCAGGGTGCTAATGGACTGATTTGATGTAAAATATCCAGTATCTTCTCTGAGAAATACATCCAGAGTTCAATGTCTTCCTCATTACGGCATTCAACTGCTAGTTCTTTGAGACTTGACGCTTCCCTGAACAGATTAGTTGATTCTATTAGGCATCAGAGAGTTGCTCACTGGTATATGCCACGTAACCGATCTGATGGTCCAAGGCGTGCAAAAGCTCGTAAGTATTCTTGTAGAGACAATAGTCTTGTTCGGTTTTTGTGTAAGAGGACAACCTTGGCCAGCTTTAGTGCTGCAATATAAGCGAGATTTCCGAGCAGTGATTGTGATCTGATGTGCTGATTGAATACTTCGAAAGTTAGGCGGTCCTCTGCTAAAGCCACATAATAGAAGGCAAAGTGGCTATTCACGGCGGCAATGGTTGATCCAAAATCGTAACTCAAGTACTTTTCGTCATGAAAAGGGGTATTTCCTGTGAACATGGAAGGCTGTGGGAGGCTAGACGGAAGCATTTCACTATAAGATTAGCCATTAAAACAATTCTCTCTTTTGCTTTCCAAAGATGCGTACATACAATCGAATATTAAAGAGGGTCAACCACAATATCATGACATCTTCATCTGGGCCGCCAATCTTTCGCAGCTCTTCTTCTGCCGAAGTAAGGGGTTCAAGAGCGTTGTGCCCATTATAACGGTAAAACAGGGCCAGGAGAAGTCGAGTCCTTATCAATGACTTGGAGTCAAGAGAACCAGTATCGGCATGTTGTTTTACAGCAGAAACTATCTGGCGGTATTGTTCGTTTGGAAAAACCAGCATAGAATCTTTCAAGCATTCGCGAGTGTGCAATATCCAGGCACCTAATATGTGGACTAGGCTTGCAAGGATATAATCCTCATCGGTGAGGCTACTTTTGCTGTGATGTCGATCAAGAAACCGGGTAACCTCGGGTTCGGGTATGATGGGAAAGGTTGGTAGAACGTATCGCTTGAAGGCATTCGTTGACGCCTCGAAATTTGAGAAAGTATAGTCCCAATTCATTCTGCTGAAGCGGACGTGGGTTTTGGTCATCCAATGGTTGAGGTTTTGGTATTGTATTCCATGGAGGGATCAGCCTCTATTTGTACTTGGCCCAGATAATGGAAATTGTGTATATGAATCATAAATTGTGCATCATGGAAATATGAAATAACCTGCAATAGTAAACACTCGCATCAGATGAGGTGAATAATGCCATCACCACTTTCCGAGGGAAGACATGCATGCATAGGGGTCGACATCAGGCATGCCACCTTGTATGCAATTGCTACCCTCCAATATGCAGCCTGTGCAAATGATGGGAAATTGAGACTTAAAGCTCACGACAAGTTGCTGGGATTAACCGACGTATCACATATACGGCATTAGTTCGAAGCTGAAATCTGACAACAGAAGTCAACCATCTTGCTTGGCGTGTTTCTGGGCTTATAATTCAGACTGTGAGAAGGTTAGTGTCAACATCGATCTAGTCAATGATGGTAATGCATGCCAGGATCGATATTCCAACAGCGCAGTGCTGCTCCTAGAAAGTGTGCTTGACCGATTTAGTTGGTTAGTCGCAATATGCTCACACACGTGAGACCGCCTTTGCTTTGGCTATAAATACCTGGATATGTCCCCCAAGGGAATTCCTTTCCTTCAAGTTTTCTCAACTCTTTGCCTCAACTTCCTTCATTCTCTACGTCTACGGTGACAAAATCTAATATGGTAAGACTATTCCCCATCAGCCGAGTAAGTGGACCGAGACTTATATAAACATTTAAAGGGACAAACATTGAGCTTTACTGGAAAGCATTGGGACCTTCTGGTTCACAGCAATTCCCCTTCGCCAGAGAGAGACCCAGTCTATGATAACCTTGCCGAAAGGGTAGTCCGGGTTATTCTCAAGCATCATGGCCGATGCTGGCCAGACAATGAAGTTCTTGCACTCGCCTATTGTTACTTTCGTGCAAATATCGAATCGTACCCAATTACCCCTGAACAGCTATCGAACTCGACCTTTGAGATGCAGCAGCCTAGCCTATGGCTCTTTGACGAAGACAACCTCAAATGCACTCCAGTTGGACGCCCCAGCCCTATGCTTCTGCCGCCAAAGGCAAGCCAAGCAGCACGTGAGATTATCAGCCTGCTACAGAGCAATGAAGGCCCAGGTGGCGTGATACTACGCTTGCATGACCTCGGAGTGTTGTATTTCCTCTTCAACGACCATTTGAACGCTACTATTTGGCGAAGAGGTGACTTTTTGGGCTGCGGAACTCCTATCCCCGAGAACGTATTAAGTGAGGATTACACCGCTATCGAGACATACATGTGTCGCCATGTCAATATAAAGGACGAGCCGGTGGAGAGGAACTCAAAAGCTGACCTCCTAAATGTGCCGCTGAAAACAACAGGTAGTAGGGTCAAGAAAACGAAAAGGGTGAAGCAAGTGGCGAGAGAGGGAACTAGGCGATCACTTCGCATTGCTGGTCGCACTGGTAGGAGTTCATGATGTTTTATAAATGTATTTTGTATATGAAAACTCTCACACTCGTTTAGTTTCCAATTAATGCATATTGCTCGTCTTTCGTATTGTGATAACCTTTCATCGTAGTCTTGCGATCTTCGGCTGAAACTGGATCAGGACTAGAAACTCGTCCTTGACCTTGCTGTGGTCATAGAGGAAACGGTGGCCCCTAAGTTTCGCCAATAACGATAGGTGTTTCGGGGCCTCCTGCGATGAGAGTTATAATACCTGGGAGCATATACGCTTCTTGGGATCTAGGGTGCATCACGGTGAGAATGAGGAATTGAAAGATTGAGGAAAGGAGAGAAAGAAGGTGGGGGTTGGCTTGAGGGCTTGAGGCATTGATACCATATTATGTAAGCCACGCAGTATTTGACTCATCCTTTCGAGGCAGTAGACACGTACAGCTCTTGTCCGTCAACTCTCCAGAAACAATGTCGCCAGATACCGACTTCAAGCAAGAGGTCATCAAAGCCTTCGTGTGCCCGTGGTCTCCTGACCGACGCGAAAGTGATATAGCACGCTCGTTCAATCTCACTTTAACTCGTAGCCTTGAGCCCTTGAGCATGATGCCACTCGTAGAGAAGCAAGGTTTGACATGCACAGAGGTCCGCGAACTGTGCAGTAAAGTTCGACAAGAGATATGTACTTTAAAATACCACACCTACTGCAATATGTAAGCCAACTCGTCACGACTGTCCAGCGGACATTGGATTTAAATCGCAACACTAATCATATTGCAGATACGTGTGGACAGCGAGAAAGCCGGAACAGCATTTGTGTCCGGACAGACAGGTGTAAACCCACATGTCACGCAGCATTTCATATCATTCAAGCTTGGCAAAAATAGGGGGACAGTCTATCATCACAATCATATTTCATTCTTTGAACCCCCCCATGATCATTGAACCTACAAGAAGCCGTTCAAAGGGGTAGTCATGCGTTCGCAGAGAAGGTGATGGCAGTTATAGAACTCACCGAGAGAGATGTCCAAAGACAGTGCTCGCCACCCCCAGAATGAATGGGGTCACCACAACATCAGCATAGTTTGCTCATTCATCACAGGTAAGCTGAGGAGAGGAGAATGTGTCGGAAGCAATGGGAATCGGATGGTTCTTTAATAGGAAGACTGCGTTTCTGATGCACTTAAAGCCGACTTGGAAGTTACATGTCACCAAGGTCGACTCCGTTAGTAGCCTTTCAACCTACACACTCCTCCCGACTAACGCGCATGAAGAGGCACTTTTTACGGCTGCGGGAAGGCAATTTCCAAGAACGTACTGAGCGAGGATCTTACCATTATCAAAAGTCACATGTGTTGCCATCCCGGTAAAAGGAACGAACCGGTGGGAAAGGACTCAAGAGATGACCATTTGAATATACTGTTGAAAACGAGGGGTGGTAGGGTCCAGAAAACCCAAGGAGCAAAGCAAGCGGCAAGAAAGGCGCCTAGGTAATCAGCTCGCATCGCAGAAAAGATTCGGTAGCTCTTCATGTAGAGGGGGAGACATTTTCCCAAGTGGGTTTTTAAATACCGTCTGAATATCTGCGCATACCTGACCATGAATCCGAACGTGTGAGGCATCTTCTATGCAGATACTGAAAAATAATAATAGGAGCTCTAAACGACTGAGTGGAGTATTAGATAAGATGATAAGTACCTCTTATCAGCGCCACAAGCACGTTTGAATGGATAACTTGTTATTAGATGTCACTTAAAACGACCATCAACATGCAATATTTACTAACCCAACCTGGTATATTTGAACGTTGAGAGTGATTCAAAATTGTTCATCAACTTAGCTACGTAGTAGTAATCTCGTTTCCAACGGGGTAGTGTAGCCTGTCCTCCAGCCAATGCAATATCAGAGCTGTTCAGGTGCCGTTGAATTATCGTTGTAACCTGAGTCAGGACACCATCCACGACGTATCTGCAGAGATTTGTGGCAAAACTAGCGGGTGGTGGCCTGAAATGAGTTAAATACGTCTTTGCCTAACGTAGGTGCAACCTGGCTTTCCTTGGCAAGCAGTTGCACCTGTTGCGGCCAAACTAGCACACAAATGCTTGAGACGCCGGTCTGTGGAAAAAATGTGACTCTTACACATGCGAGATAGTCTCGATCTTATTATGTCGTTGATATATCCATGTTTGAACAGCCATCCTACACCTCGTCTTAACTTGTTGAAATGAGCTACCAAAGATGCTCAGCCGCCATCTCATGTGACTACTGGCAGGTCCCCGGCCCCTGTTCCGAGGATTCTCACCACCTCTGTCCCAGCCCTACAGCATCCCACAGCGTCCCATTGCAGCGAATAGAATTGCATACCCTGCCCCCGCACGGGGTATGGCCGGCCAGGCTTTTTCTAATGTCATTCTGGGGCCACGGGTATCGCGGATCGGACCGCGAATCTAGCCGACTCCGTCATGACGAAGGGTTCGTCCGCGGTCCACATGAGGAATTGGTATGGGAGGCGGGGCATCTTTGATTGAGCCGGGCGCCCCATGACCTCGGGCTTAAGATGCTACATCCTGGTTAATAAAGCGATAATTTTTCCGAAAGCAAGATTGCTATCTCGTCGAAGAGGCACAGATTCACCAACAGGAAGGATTTAATGACGTGCTACTCTGCAGGGGCTCAGACCCAATCTAAGTTTTTTTTCGACAAATGACCTTCCACCAAATAACATGACATAAAATGCCTTACTCTCAGTGAATCCTTGAGCTGTGATCTCGCACCGCTCTTGAAACAATCCACGATGCATATCAGGGTGATAAATAACAAAAGATTGTGACGATGCACCTGGTCTGCACCGAATTCATATTGTAACCTCTGTTCAGACACTATCTACCTAGTACGTCCGCCCACATTCAAGGTCTTACACTAAAATCATAGAGCATAACCGTGAAAGGTATACATAGCCAAGGAAATGGATGTGCTCATCTATTAAGCCTATCGGTTCTTATAGTGTCAGAGGCTATTATGGTCCCACACGAGCTGAAAGATTCTTGAGACGCAGTCGGGATTCCATGGACGCTTTCGTTAGGTATAAACACAAGTGTTACGTTCGCCAAGATATTGGGCAGAGTTGGCAACTGGTAGGCGAGCAGGTCCTGGTATAAGATTCCGATGTCGACTGCCAGCGGAAAAAATATGGACAGGGCTTCCATAGTCTTGAGTGATAACGTCTTCCATAATTGAAATTCCAGCTTGTTAGCCAAGAACAAAACACATTCAGCTTCCCTAAAATTGTTAGATGTAATAGAGCTGAGGCTTATATTCCGAAACTTACTGTCGAATATTACGCGTTCTGTCTACTGCGTCTAATTGCTGAGTAGCCAACACAAACTTCTTGTGTGCATCAGTAGTGCCTTGCTGCCT
This sequence comes from Fusarium dimerum, assembly GCA_013623525.1. Taxonomy (NCBI): domain Eukaryota; kingdom Fungi; phylum Ascomycota; class Sordariomycetes; order Hypocreales; family Nectriaceae; genus Fusarium; species Fusarium dimerum. The sequence goes on from JABGLY010000552.1 coordinate 6,390, forward strand.
ACGATGCCCATGCAAGCTGATATCGGCTTTTGCTATCTCGGTTCGAATGTAAGCTTTGAGCCTTGGCGGAAGTGCCGTGCATTCAGCATGAAATTCTTCAGGAACCCAGCGTTTATTCAACCGATCTTCAACCCATTGGAGACGGCGTTTCTGTTCATTGGCGAAAGGGGTTCCAAATTTGTCTGATAGACTCTCGTTTGATGGGAGTTCCTGTACCAGTAAGATAGGCATCAGGAGTTGAAGAGTAGAAATTCTAGGGGTTTCACTATTTCTTAGCATGGGAAAGTCGTTGATCATGTGTAGACTTACAGTTTCAAACATGACAGACTTAGCCAGAGTAGAGCGATACACTCAGTTGGTGTTTCTCTAACTTCAGTTATCTCCTCCAAAATTTCAGCAGCTTGATTCAGATATCGATCACAGCTTTGCGCGCTTTGTCGAAGGAGAACGCTCATCAGTAGACAAGCTTGAATGAAGCTTATGCCACGATGTTGCTCGTCTTGAATGCACCTGGCGGCATTGGCAACATTGATGGAATAAATTTGGAATGTGGAAACCACTGTTCTAGATTTCCAGTGTATATCAATGTTGTATATCCAACTGCCTATCTCTATGATAAGACATAAATTTGCTAGATCGATAGGCGGTAGTGTCGAGCAGGTGTATCGAGTTAGCAACCTGTCGATGTCTTCAGGGAAGAAAATAGGGAAAACTGGTAGAACTGTGCTCTTGAAGACGCCAATGAAAGAAAGTGACCGATGAGGCCCGAGAAAAGAATAGCCAGTAGACATCTTGTTTCTGGGTTAGGGTTTTGTAGCAGGCTAAAGCGGTGGATATAACTGGTTGAATTGGTTTCCTCTCCTTTTTTGAATGAAGCGACGGGCATGGGGTTTATATCCAGACCATCAACTCCTGATCCCACAATCGTTTGTCAGTTAAGCGCCTGGTCTACAAGCTCCTCTCATGTTCGCGGCTACAATATGAGAGCTTGACACGATCAGACTTGCACATATGCACAGGTCCCACAGGGACATCATTGCCCTACCCCATTGGGACATGGCTGCCACGTGTCTATACTTAGGTAAGCTTGACACAAGCAGATCATATTCTAAAGGATTTAGCGAGGAAATGAGGAAATGAGGAAATGAGGAAATGAGGAAATGAGGAAATGAGGAAATGAGGAACTAGGTTAATGCCTGCAAGTCTCCCTGTGGGCCCAAAAAAGGACTAGTGCCGAATTGTTCTACACCAAATATAAGATACAAGCGTTTTTTAGCACCTTCCGCACTAACTAAAGTACCTGCGATGAGCAGAGAGACTTATCAGAACTTCGCTAACCACTACTGCTTCGCAAAAAGATATGTCACTTTGAAGTATTTCTTATCGATAAGGGAAAGTGGGGTGTCGGACCCACAGGGAGACTTACGACAGTCGAAGAGATATTAATGCTTTATTGAGACTGAGAAACAAAAGTAATGCCTGCAATGACCTAATCAAGTTTCGCACCCGAGACTGCGCCTACCAGCGAAATCCACCAATAACCATCACACTTCATTCCGGGGACCAACAGCGATATGTGAGGATCTGCAATTGCGTCAAGCGGGTAGTCTTGGAAAACATGAAATAACGCTTACCGAGTAGTTAGCAGATCACCGTGCAGCCGCCATGGTGAAGAGCTCTCTGTGCTCATGGTTGCTGCTTTCCAGTGCCGTCGCAAGCCCCGCAGTTAAAGGCGGTGCCAGCTTTCTTGCCTGTGCCGTTGCAGAGTGTACAGTCTGACATGACAATGAATAAGTGCAAGGACCTAATAGACACAGTCGGTGAAATAGCTCGTGGAGACAATGACGATAGAGATAGTAATGGCAATGGCAATGGTGCGAGAAACAAAGAGTTACGCGGACTCTTATAGAAAAATCCCTCCCCCGAGTGCCCACATGCGCGGGGGACATTTTCACGTGACAGTAGATTTACTTGTTCGCCACGTCCTGATCTTTTTCCATGTATAACTTAAACTTGTTTTCCTCAACCACAATGAGTCACATGCCTACAGGACCCCCGCCCGACATGGCACAGGTTGTTGTAAGTAGGTGTGTGATCATGGCCCCATGATGATATTCTAACACTTTTCGGAGACTGCGATACAGTCACTACAGACCGATTTGCATCAATCCCGACAACAGTTCGAGTCTGCCCACCGCGCTTTCCAACAGGATATAAAACGCATAGAATCTCTTGTCTCGCAGCTTTTGCAAGGGCTCCAATTACCTACCCCTCAAGACGACGCGGTCCTGGAAGCGCCGCCACGCTCGACACCGGTCGAGAACGAGGAGACCGAACAGTCAGAAAGCAACAACGCACGCTGCCCGCATCCGAAATGCAAGAGCAATTTCAGCCGCTATGCTCGACGGGACAATTTTGTACGGCATTACACCTGGCGTCAGTATCCTCACCGCCCTTGCAAGCATAATTTGACTTCCATAATACAGATATTCCTAGCGACAAAAAATGCGACGTTTGCCAACAAGACATTAAATTCAAGTATTATTGGCAGCATCATATCAATCGTTGTTTAAAGCCCGGTCACAGTGGTTTCGAGAAGGCTCAGGATGATTGGAAAGGTGCTCTTAACGAAGCGCGTGCCGTTGTTGATCGGTGCATCAAAAAGCGGCCACGAGTGACGAAAGCGACAAGACAACATCGTAAGGCTTCAAAGCTTTTGCAAACACCAACCGATGCTGGAAGAGAAAAACAAAACCAGGACACTTCATCGAGCTCTCCAGCTTATAAAAACCCACAGGTAGCACCTGAAACTCCGGGCATTTCCGCATTTCATGCCTCGTCGGCCGTCCCAATCGAAGCTCCGTTCGACGATCCGATGGAGACACATCCTCGTTTCGGGGCTTTTTCTTGCACCAGTCCAAGTCGCGGCATGGGTCCATCGTGTGAAACTGTCAATATTCCCGATCGAGCTCCGTTTAGATATAATTACACGACAGACACTCATATTACCATACGTGAAGAGGATCTCGCTGCATTTGTTGCAGATTTAGACTCAAGTTTGCAAGCGGATCATTTTGACATTGTTTTGAGTCAGCTTGGTGGTAGATGATAGGATCGCAACTAGCGAGCTTTCATTAGGATTGCTCTTCTCCAAACACGGCTCTATATGTAAAGCCCGTTCCTTCCATCATGTTTGTTAAGGTGTCCTTTTGTGTTGATGGGAAATACATTGGCCACCACTCCCTTGATTCTTTAGGTATTGCAACCCCGAGTAATATGCATGTCCCTTTCATAACTTGCCAACCGCACCGGGCTTCAACTATCGATCTAAAACCTGTTAGATACTGTATTCTTCTGTAGATAATAACCTTACAAACCACCATGATCCATCTTTACAGGGTGATGCCGGATGTCGTCATGATTCAAGGCCTCATCAGTTATCTCCAACATGCCGTTATCTGCTTCCCTTGCTTGTAGTTGGTGAGCATGAGAACCTAGGTAAATCATACCCTCCGATCCGCTCGACCAGCAGAAAACGGTCACGAGTTGCGTTTGGGCATCGTCTATTCGGTTCATAATACAGTGCTTCAATCGAGTCCGGCCGAATACTCGACTGTATATGAATACCGGTTCTGGCGTGAGTGATTTGATCACATTTGAGACGAGCTAGCAGAGGTCAGAAGTACTCTCCCTCGAAAATCACTGACTCACATCATCCTGCAGTACGGCAGCCTTAAAGAGACTCAGAACGTCCTTGGAAAAGGTTTGGAATTTGTTTCTGACGATGCTGTCAACCAGATCACCAATATGTGCATCTTCGTGCGTCCAGGATCCCGTAGCCAATACTTCTTCCGTGACGTGAGCGATATCCATCGACATTGTTTCTCGAGGGTTAGATAGTGATGGGCAATGATGCCTAAAAACCAGGATGGGTTGATTGACCACGTGAAGGGCACAATCAAGTGGATGACTGCTTAGTCACTATCTTATCGTCCGATGCCCCATCTCCTTATTCCCTTATTCCCTTAT
>JABGLY010000553.1:0-13835 GCA_013623525.1 Fusarium dimerum
CGGGCTTTCAGTTGAGGGTTCCGCAGTTTTTGAGAGTATCGAAGCCTGGAAGTGGGAGTGACCAAGCCCGCAACCCTTTCTTCCTTTTTTCTGCTCCCTTCTACCACACTCGCTCTCTTCTCCCGTCCTAAGATCCTGTCCGTCGTGTCTCCTCTCAAGGGAGGATCTTAGATCGCTTTAGCTCGGCCAGACTCGCAGGCTTTTGGCTGACCTGTCTACTCGTTCACCCTTGACGTCCCCGCCTTTCCTGACTGATACTCCATCTTCCTACACATCACCACCACCAGAAGTTTGACGCAGGGCAACCTATCTTGCATACGCCGCCCCAGCTTGGACGAGAGATGCCTTTTCATGCTTCATATCCCTCGTCAGCTTCGGATACCTCCTTAAAATCCCCCTGGCTAGAACTTGACTCTCTCATGCATCAGCAGTCTGATTCACTTGGACTTCCCGTGTTGAACCATCTTCCCGCTCTCCGCTTTGTGTCTTTCTGTACCTTCACGCCCCCGTTTCTGACGCCAGAAGACATCTGCATCTGATGGGTTTACTGGTGTCTTCTCTAGCCCATCGTCGTTTCAGCTACTGTCGATAACACAAAACTGACCACAATTACCCGTGAACAGGTCTTGGGTACCTGCATTTGACTCTCTTGTATGTCTTGATCCGTCGGCAAGCAGTTCAAGACTCGTCCTCAACCTTATCCTGTCTCGGCTCTTGCTGAATCCATCTGTTCAAACCAGATATCTTGAGGTATGTAGTCTCATTTCGTCTCTGGACCATGGCATGGAGTATCCATCTATCGAAAGCTTCGCAGTCGAACGGATCCTATCCTTCGTGTTCCCAGCCGTCGACATGGGATGGAAAATTGACAAATCTCTCTAGATTCCCTTCGGGCTATCTGCTATACGGACTCCGATATCTTCCTCGACAAGTCCCTGGTCAGATTCCTGTTGAAGGAACTTGATCACCCACCAAATCACTTGTTTTGTTATTGCTTGCCAACAGAAACCGGCCAATAAGCCCTTGCATCAGGACCCAGGAATCGAGTACGTCGAATCGACCAAGCCCACTACACCAATTTGGGCACCATCTCTCACGTCTGGAGAGGAACTTGGTGCTATAAAGGGTAACTGTCGTCTCCCTTCATGGAATGCTAGTGTCTCTGGTCTGGATTGGAACCACACTTGCCCCTCACTCCAGTATATCATATCCTACCAGTAAGGGACTCCCCTCCCATTCCCTCGACTGTTTCAAAACGCCACCATCCTCAGGTGCACAAGTATAATCAGGGAGAAGAGAAGTTAACCGGCGAGAATCCAGCATCAAACAGGAATCTTGTTGCACAATAGTCTCGCCATCAAATCTCCGGCGATCAAGACGTACATTGGTGATCCTACCTTGGCTGTCTAGCCCCGCTGCAGAAGACTTCATCGAGACCTGTTTTAAACAAGCACGTCGACTCCTCCTTGTCCTAGACACGGTGGTTCACATTCTTCACTTGGACTCCCTTTCTTATCACCATCTCCCATCCACTCCCGTTTACTGACAGATTCATGTCTGCTGTCAAGTTCCAGTGTGCGCCCTACAAGCTTTTCGAGGTGAGTCGCAACTCAGACCTTGTTCCAGCACTCCCGTCACAACAACAAACAACAACCTCTCATCTTCTCCGTCTTTCCCCAGAAAGGCACCACGACCTTCTCCTTGTTCTGTCCTACCCATCTTCGACTCCATCCTGTCTTTGACATCTATGTTTCTCTCCCGCACGTCTGTTTCGGAACACGCATAAAGGCTGACACCAGACATCTTTGCAGCCTGACTACCATCCCCAGAAGCCAATTATTGTCGGGTTGGACGATAGGCTCGAGTCGCCCGAAACTCTCACGCTCCGCTACGAAGAAGCTGCTCGAGCAGCCAACGGAGGAGATTCAAGAGGGGACTCATCTCCTAGGTTGTTAGAGATGGCGACTTACAGTAAAGGCCAATTGCCTTCAATGCATGGTAGGTGATCCTAGTTGGTTCTAAGGCCGGAGGGCCAGCGCCAGATGAGCTGCTTAGTCGGTTCGAGAGCTGGAGTTTGAGATAAAGAACGTTTTGTGAACAGCAGCTAATTTGCCAGCAGCAACGGTGGGCTACGATGCTGCACGATACCCGGATGCTGGCTACGAGCAGTATCCAGCGCAATCTTTCCCTACGCAGCAACAGACAGACAAGTTTGCTCAACTGAACCAGCAATCTTTTGCATCCAACAATGCTGCCGTGGCCCAGTATATTCCTACGGGCCCGGCGATTCTCTCATGTCAGCCCGCATCAGGAGGCTATGGTACCAAAGTGTTTGTCAAGGTTTCTTCGCACTACGACCTGCTCTCCCTGTCATCACCGATGCCACTGTTCTTCCTGCAGTTTGGATCCGAAAAGTGCTCCGCTCAAGGTGTATCAAGAGATGGGCAGGACACCTCTGGATTCATATACACGTGCAGCACAGATGCGCCTCAGTTTCCCGTCACGGGCTGTACGAGCAACAACGTGCCACTGTCATTCATCGTCGAAGGACCATCCGGAGAGGAGTTTGCCCGTACAGCTATTGGGACCTTTCAGTATATAGAAGACCTGGGAGATGACATCACGAGGTCAACCAAGATCCCCAAGCATGAGGACACGGCACCTGCCCCTGCAGTAGATCACCCGAGTACCTCACCCAAAACTGAATTACCGACGGAGGCTCCTACAAATACCTATGAATACCCAACGCAACAGAGCCAATATGGAAACAGTTTTACGCAAGGAAACAACGATATGATTAGCACTTACCGTAACTCGAGCTTTACTGACCCTCAGTACCACCGTCGCCCAGCGCCCGGATGGAGCGCATATCCAAACACGCTGAGCAGCACGGTGAGGAGCCCCGCGGGGCTAGACTCGGTGATGGGTGGTCGACCAAACCTGACGCCACTACCGATGCCAGCCTCTGCGCAGTCTGGCACGCCACAGCTCATCCGAACGAGCACCATCGCCCACAGGGACGGCGGCAACTCGAGCTACCACCCCATCTCGCTCTACTCGACCAAGGCAGTATTGAAGATTGCTGGCAAGCTTGAGACGATGGCAGAGAACTGGAGCCAGGAGGAGTGGGATCAACGTCGCCGAATTGTCATGTTCCGCAAGACACAAAGAGGGTCCACACTCAACGCCAGCTTCCAGCCAGTATCGGTGGACCAACGTCCCCCCAACAGTGTGTGCATCTCATGCATCTGGTGGGCGGAGAAGCAAGACTGTTACGTGACATCGGTCGACACCATCTACCTGCTTGAGCAGCTCGTGGCGGCGCCGAGTCGGTTCACCGTGGAGGAAAAGAACCGCATCCGACGAAACCTCGAAGGTTTCCATCCGCAGACCGTGTCCAAGGGCAAACAGGAGAGCGAGGAGTTTTTCAAGATCATCATGGCATTTCCCAACCCGAAGCCACGCAACATCGAGAAGGATGTCAAGGTATTTCCCTGGAAGATCCTTGAGTCGGCACTCAAGAAGATCATCGGCAAGTACAGCGCGAACCCCAGCAGTACCCTGCCACCAGCCAGCATGATGAACCCAGGAAACTCACCTTATGGACCTCCTCCCACACCACCCAGCCAGAGCATGACCGTCCATGGTGATCCTCACACCCAGTACAGCCTCCCCCAGCACCACGACGCCATCCCATCTCCGCGATCCCTATCTGGTTCTCAACCCAGCTGGACCCCCTACGCCGCCGCAGCACCAGGGTACTCGACGGCAGCATCAAGGGCGCTCAGCCCTCATATACGTAACCAGAGCCCACAGCAAGCCCAGGCGCCTCTACGCATCAACACGACACCGCTGCCTGGAGTTTCTGCGACGTACGACAGCAGAACCAGCGCGACGGGAGGATACGGAGGCCTACACACACCCCTCAGCCACCATCACCCAGCTGCGACGACTCCAAGATGGGACCCTACGCCCGCATCCTACTCTGAGAGCTACCCGAGCCTGACGACACAGACTGCTCAGCCAGTCTACACCACGGGAGGCTACGGTGACAGCGCTCCGAGGGCATGAGGGTCTTGGAGGTTGACTTGTGGTCTCCGTCACCACCGGATGACCGCTCCAATATCGAAGCTACTGCCTCGTGTTCCCGCCGCCAGACCTGGGTTGGTCACATTTTGAGTGCGTATTGGTAGCCTCGTGAGTCTTGAGGATATGGGGAAAGGGTCGTGGGGTGTGTGTCAGGTGCTGTGGCGCACACCAATGAGGGGGGTTGACGAGGCACCATCTTGACCCCAAAGGTGGGCATCCATCTCCAAAATGATGTTTGACCTGAGGGATTGATGGCGCCATTGCCTGTGCATGTGGTGGACTTGATTGCGCTATACTTGGAACTTGTGTGGATGGATGCTACGCGTCGTTACTACGGAACTGGTTCGTGTTGTGTTGGGAAAGGCTTCAACCACCACCACCCCCCCGACGACTGCAGCTGTCCAAACAAGGCCTCTCTTCCCCATGAGGGGAAACACTTTTATCATGAACCACACCGTCTTTGGACCGCCTCTGGCGCGCGCTCGGAGGTCATGCGGTCTGTCAAACAACCATCCGGACCATGGACATGACCCTGTTTCTTATCGCGCTACGGCCGGCACTGCTTTAAAAAAAAAAACACATCCCTCCCTTGGCGACGATCAGTTCTAGCGGCGAAGCACTGCAAAGAAAGGATGTCGCAGTGTCGCCCAACCAAGACTTGGCGGGTAGATCCGTCGAGCAAACAGCAGGGTTGCCATTTATTTATTCATTTCTTGGGGGTCCCGTGGCTGGTGAAAGCTTTTGGCACACACCCACACGTACGAATGCAGACGCTGCAAACCTGCGAGGTGGTATGGCGCTTCCAGGCGTCTTTTGATGGGCAAGTTAGTGGATGTTGATGATGCTTTGGCATTTTTGATACCCCCATCGCGGCCTCCAGTGTGGCCCTTGTCTTTTATCTTTGAGTCATAGACTTTTTTCCGATGTGGTGTTATTATTATTATTACTATCTCATACTGTTTTCTTGGGTCGCTGTTTTGAGGACGATTGACTTATAGACTATCGGCAGAAGGGAACTCTGCAACTTATTAGATAGGATGGTGATTTATCAGGTCATGGGTATGGGTATGGATATGGGTATGGTTGGGATGGGATATATGAGAGAAACGGGTTAACGGCCATATGTGATGGATCTAGTATTGGGGAACAAGGACCTTCTGGGATAATATTCTGTGTGTTTTTTTCTTTTTCTCCTGGTTTAACTGTATCGAGTTGTCTCTAGCTGTATGGGTTTTTTTTTTATTTGGGGAATTCTTTCTTGTCATCTATAGGCATTATACCCTTCATGTGTATCTCATTACTTCATCTTATTTCTTCTTCTCTTTTATTAATGCTAGATTTGAGGAAACGAAACCCAACGACGGTCGTATAAGTGGAAGGAATGTAATTAATTCCAAGGAGATATGAGTAATATCGATCACTACGGTAACAATCTGTCGGGCGATGATATGTGCTATGAGGGAGATGAATATTGCATTCCGGAAGTACGTGAAGAATGTGATGCAATTAAAGATTCGTGATTTAATATAGCGCTAACGCAGGGGAGATGGAGATGAATCTGAGTGATGGTGCTTATAAGTGGTCATGGAAGATGGAGGAGGATTATTGGATGGATAAACAGAGTACGTGGTATGAGAAGAAGTATTGCGTTGACGAGATGAAAAGTTACACTTTGTGGTAGATACTCATGAATAGGTAACGGTACTTTGAAATGACAGCGAAAGATGAACGTTCCATCTCGTCGGCTTGAATCCGTTGACCATGGCAGGGGTTATCAAGCGCTTAAAATCCTCATTACGGATATACATGAGCGAAAAATGCAGACCAAGTCATGTCATGACAGGGATATCATCATGACAACCGCGCGCCTACACCAGAGAATGAGAAAAAAAAGAATCATGACATTAACATTGCTTATTCCTTCAGTCGGAAATACTTTCATCATGTTTTTATTAACTTTGGAAGATGAAACGGATGTTGGTTCAAGAAGTTATGTACTGCATCCATTTAACCGCCGAGACCTGGTTGTTGGTTCCAATGATGACCTTGGAATAGCATCATTTGTGGGTTTTTGGTATGGTTTACGCGCTGGGTGGAAGCGATGCCTTGAGGATGATTTAAGTATGAAGATGATGTTGAAGAATGGCTCTTTGTGTTAGATTTGGACTTACAAAGGCAGTCGTTAAGCGATCGTTGTTTTTTTCCTCTCTTTCAACCATGCTTCTATATACAAATGATTTGGACTCTTGGCATCTATACTTGCTACGATTCTCCAAATGCGGTAGTTGAGTAAGCTGGTCGTCGTCTCTCTTCGATAAACCGTTCTAATAATCCTGAAGTATTATCTTTGTCCACGGCCTCATGGGAGATCGCTTCTCTGCTTGGACACACGAACCTTCCGGCGTCTTCTGGCCTCGGGATCTACTCAAAAAAGAAGTGCCAAACTCACGTATCCTCACTTACGGATATGCCTATTCGAATAGTCTTCAGTTTCCGTCGGCCTCCAAACATGGACTGTTTGAGCACACGCAGGATCTGAGTAATTGTCTTGCGGGCCTGAGAGGCGAGACCGGAACGGTAATTGTGGACTGATCAAGCTTGCATGGCATTTTACTGACTTCGAATAGCTTCAACGTCCCATTATCTTCGTGGCTCATGGCATAGGAGGTCTGATTGTTGAGGATGTAAGTGCACTGTAATTATATGTTTTCCCAATCAAGTTGACTAAGGAATTGTGATGTTGCCATAGTGTGTTTCACAAGCCAGAAACAGTGCCAGAAAGAGCATACAAGACATTGGCTATTCAACGAAAGCTGTAGGATTCATAGGCACTCCCCACGCAGGATGCAAATTCAATAGATGGACTTCATTTCTACGCGGTCATAAGATTGCCTTTAAAGACATTCATCCCACTCTCGTCGATCTTCACAAACCTGACTCAGAAGTCCTTGCAGTTGTACAGTCAAACTTCCAAAGTATGGCCCGTGGAAGATGCTATAAGGGAGCCAGAGACTTGGATGTTGTATGCTTCTATGAGGAGCTTGGATATACTTTTACAGGAATGGAAAGTCTTTCAGTGCTTGCTTGACTACTCGAACGGGAAATACTAATCCTTGACAGGTTGTCCCAAAACATTCGGCAATTCTACCTGCCTACGATCGCTACAGCATTCACGCAAATCACGAGGACATGACAAAATTTGCTTCAGGGGAAGATTCAGGGTTTCAAACCATCGCTGGAGTTATCTGGGGATGGGCTGATGATATTGACGCCGAGGCATAAGTGAACCCATACAGATATTCTTAGTGATGATTGATGTATTTTTAGTAAGGCTGGTTCAGGGTCGTGTATAGAATGCTTCTCTTATCAGGTGAAGGTTGGACGTTGTGTGAGATCAGAGAGGCCAGGAGAGGCATCTGCTACTGTTGAAATGTGGTAATAGCTTTTTATAACTCATTAAACTCAACAAGATCTGTGCAAACACAGCAATAAATACAGGATTTTATACTCTGTACCACGTGCACACTCTTATGCAGATGGTATAGATTCAAAAAAGAGTATTCGTAGGTATTCAGAGCTCCTATGTCTCTGTCTCATTAAAGCCATACTTTTCCTGAAGCATCAGATTTGAGGTTTCTCAGAAGTTATGGCTACTCTTGACAAACATCCACCAAGCCAACTTTACCAGTGCTAGATACGAACGTTTCCTTGGATAGAACCTGTTTTTCATTGTTGTAATGAGTACGCTGTGTGATCAAGATGTTGCGCCAAGTGTCCAGCTTGTATATACATATTGATAATGGCCTGGATCCAACAACATCTGATTTCTTATACGTACGAGGTCAGCGTTCAGGCAAATGATGGGAATACATCACTTGAGCTAATCACTGCCGTTAGTTTGTTAGAATAATCAACCTTCGTCCCCCCCTCCGCGCATAAATCGTCCTGTGTCCAGACAGCATGCAGCACGGCTCGCAGCCAGCTTTGACTTCTCAGTGGAGGTGTCATTTCCGCCATCTCAAGTATTTCCAAAACCTTCTCCCTTTCAGCATCAGTCCTTGCCTCAATCCCAAGAATGAGGAGAGGCAGTGGACGCTCGCAATACTGGACTTGTGAAAGAATCTCGTAGCCTCGATCACGTAGGGCGGTTAGTTCGCCTTGTTTGTCTTTGTGAAATCCGCAGGTGCGCAAGAGGTAGATAAGTGTCGTGAGACGGTATAACTCTATCTTCGATGCAAAGTGTTTCTGACGAGTTCCTTGAGGGGCTACTGGGATTTTCAAATTCCTCACCTCCTGCTCTAACTGCTTGATACGAGAAATATACTCGTCAGTTCGACTTTTTGGATCACCAGAAGGCAGAACAGCCCCAACGACTTCAGAAAACAACTGAACAGCATAATGCTGGTGTCTTGGCTTCCTCAGATTGGGGTTGACGCCCGAACGCCGATAGATCTCTCTAGCCGAATCAGAAGTCGGTCCTTTCCAGTGGTTGAAACTGAAACGGGTCAAGATCTCGTGGTATTCAAGCCACTCCAGCAGCGGCAGTGCTTCCGGGACTTGAAGGAATTTCTCTTCGGAGAGAACATTGACGACAATCCTGGCACCGGCGAGATGACAGGGCCACTGGTTCGAGGCATCGATAGATTGAAAAGCTTCGAACATGAAAAGAACCAAACCAGCCGCTACATGCCGTACCGCGTCTTCGGATCCGATACCTTCGTAAGCAGAAGCAGCAAGTGCTTTGATGGCAGCTAGTTTGAGCTTCACAGCCCGCTGTCCGAACCCGTATCGGTAGAAAGCGGAGAGGGACATGAGAGCATACTGAAAAGCAACGCCAGCACGGGTATCTCCCGACATGGCAATTCGTACCAGCAACTCGCCTAACACGGCACCAGTGAAGGTTGCGCCGGCATGTCCAAGGCTGGAGTTAACTGCATATCTATTCTTAGCCAGGATTCTCTCAAGGGTCACTCTGACTTACAATATGCGATGAGATCTATCTCTTCTGAATCAAGTTCTGTGAAGCATAGTCTCAGTTGACGAGGAATGCGTGGTACCGGAGCTAATGATTTTGATGTAGTCAAGTATTGATGCAGTTCGACATCCCAAGCTGTCGAATTTACGATGTAAATACCCCTACGGCCGTGCTGAAATGACCCTTTTGGAAGTGTGACCTTGCGATTCACCATGAAGCGTTTTCGGTCAGTCTCTCGAGGCCAGGAAAGCCGCAGATGATACCCCTGACAAACGCGGTTTGATCTGAGGCAATTGGAGCATCGGGGATATTGGCGATCACAACTGATCTTTCGGTCTAGATGCCGAGAATTTGTCAGCACTTTTCCATCAAGGAATTTCAAGTATAAGGGGATGCTGCACACATACCTATACATGTACCGCATCGCTTGCCAGACGGCCCCTGTTCAAGCCGAGCGACAGGTTCGGGGGAACTCACAGTCGCGCCCATGATGAATGGCCGGATATGGGATCACTTGTATGATTTTTTCGCAAAAAGATGCCACTATTGAGAAATCATCGTGATGACTTGTTCATGGAGGTTAAAGGAGAAGCTGTAGAAGCCGAGGCCAAGGATGGCTTACAAATGCCAACTTGTGGTGCAACCTTGAGCCATTGACCAGGGTGAATTGGCAACTTTTTGCGAGAAAGTGGGGGCAAGGGTTTCTAGTTTAAACTCGTTTGGGGTTGATCGTATCAATCCTTTGGTCTTTTGTTCTTTTGGTCAATTGGTCAAGGGTGATGTTGCGGGCGAACGTTCATTAACCATTGTACCACATATACTTCTCTTTTACATCCAAGCAAATAATGTAGTCAGTCCCAACAGGATCTTCTTGTGGTTAGACTTGAGACATTTTCAATCAGGTGTAATTCATAGGTGTTTCAAAGACTAACATGAAGCGTCGACCCCTGTTTGTTTATATGGATAAGTCTTGACTGGCATGTATACGTCAGAGGATTTTATGGCATGCCCTCCCTGTCTTTATGTCAAGTGGAAAACGGAGCTGGCACCTTGGGCGATGCGTCACACTCAGAATTGAAGCAACTTTTTGCGAGCGTTACAATATTAGCGTTGACGCTCCAAGCCTGCACAGTTCGGCCATGTATACGATATTATAAATCAATAAGTACATCGTGACGCTTAGAAATCTCGAGAATGGAGATAAAGGACAAGAAATTATATACATATATATATAACCTCTATCATGTCCAAGCAACATCTGTATCACCAGTTCTTCAGACATTGAGCAGCTATCATCTATACTTTCAACCTGCCTATCAACTCATATAACCAACTCACCACATCCGATATTCTTCGTATACCTCAAAATGCCTTCTATTCTCGTCACTGGTGTCAACCGAGGCATTGGCGTAAGTACCAAACCAGTGCGCCCCCCGTTACACCATCGAGTAACACATCCTGTAGCTTGCTTTTCTCCGTCTCCTCTCGAAAGACCCCGACAACACTGTCATTGGCACCGTCCGAGATGCAAAGGCTGCCAAGGAAGAGATCACTCGCGAGATTGGGGACAAACCCAACGTTCACCTTGTTTCTCTCGAACTGGCTAACTATGAAAGCATCAAGGTACGTTGCTAACTAGGGCTCCAAAATTCAAATATACTAATCAGTTCAGCGCTCTGCTGAAGAAGTCTCTGCCATCACAAACGGCAGCCTTGACTACATCATTGGCAACGCCGGTTACATATCCGACTGGTCTGCCTATGACCCAATGGGTGACTTGTGAGTGGCACTCAGTTATCACTGTGTGTAATTCAAACTGACAGAGATCCCAGAGCTCATGAAGCACAACAGCTTGAAGATGATCTCATCAAAAGTTTCAAGATCAATGTCGTGGGGTATATTCACCTCTTCAATATTTACATGCCCCTGATACGCAAGGGCACTGCTAAGAAAGTCATCGTCCTCACTTCCGGCATGGCTGACATAGACCTTGTCAACAACTACAAACTGGCAGTCGCTGGTCCTTACGCCATCAGCAAGGCCGCTCTGAACATGGCAGTGGCCAAGTACAACGCACAGTATGCGGAACAAGGTGTCCTGTTCATGGCCATCTGTCCTAGCATGGTTGACACAGGCCACTACAACAACAGTGAGTCAACCAAAGTCTCTTTTATGCCTACCGAGACGGGAGTGCTAATGATTTTGTGCAGTAACCGAAGAGCAGCAGCAAAAGCTGGGTAAAATGATAACCGCTTTCCATCAGTATGCGCCTGACATGAGACAAATCACACCTGATGAGTCAGTTTCTGATATCTGGCCATTTGTTCAAAAAGCAAGCCTGGAGAGAGGCGACGGAGGATCGAACGTATCTCGATTTGGAACCAAGAAATGGCTGTAGGCGGGCTGTGCAGTGGAGGCCAGGAGAAAAACATGACGACGTGGGAGAGGGGCATTCGCTTGATATTTACATCTGTTGCATCAATATTGCTCCACCGCTGAATATATCTTTTCACGTTAGGTCTAGTCTTTGATGACACTAGTGGTGATAATGCGATACTTGTTGCATTTGATATTTTTATTTCTCCGAGACGTTGATTTTGCTGATTGATTAAAGCAACCACTACGACGACATCGTCAAGTATTACCCTATACGTTATCCTTCATCGACACCATGCTCCCCCTCTTCGAGATGATGGATAGATAGTACACGCTTAACGATGTCGTATCCAACCCCTATCACCGTTGAACGCTTTCTGTCAGCCTGACTCGGTAGTTCCACTGGCGTCACCATCTGAGTCAATAGTTAAGCCACGACTCGACTAGTCAGACAAATCAAAACACCCATTGAGCCGGCAGAACAGTTCCAACAGGTCAGCCACAACAAATAGAATGACACTGGCAATTTCCGCCTCAAGCCCGCCTCGTGGATATGGAACCCCTGAAGAGTGAAGAGAAGCCCTCTCGGTATGCCGATATCTTCATTCATCCCTAAATCCAGGAACATACCCCCTATTTTGGGTTTAGCTGGGATCCCTATATCCGTCGTAAATAGTTAACGGCGCTATTGACGTAGGCGCCACTGACTTCGGTGGTCTAGATCTTCGGTTCCTGACTTTGGCCGCAGCAATGTCCACGTAATAATCCGACTACCACAACCAACATACAGCACGACACAGCACGACGCAGCTAACCACGAGAAGCACACAAAAAGAAAACACTGGATGAGAAGAGAAAAGTGGCCCACGACTATGGCTGGGGCGCTTTAGCTCGGCAGGCGTTCAATAACTCGACTGTGGCACTGCTGCGTCGCTGGATTGAGGATGGTTAGCAATAGATTTTGAAGCCGTTGTTTGCAAAACATCAGCTTCTTCGAAATTAACCCTGAAAGCTATCGTGAAATATTCAATCTTCCGTCTTGGCCTCGCTCCTCAGCTCAGGGGTAAACAGGCAGTCAGGTAAACAAGTGAACAAGTAAACAGAGACTGGCTCAGTCAAACGGGATATATCATGTAAGTCTCATCCGCAGTCCTGCTCTTCTTTCTCTCTCCTCTCCCTCAACCAAACCAGCTTCAGGCCAGTCACTCTTTTATCCGGCCAGTCACTCTTTTATTCACTCTTTCAACCATTTGGTTCAAGCTGATTTCATAATGCGTTCCGTCGTAGCTTTTGCAGCCCTCGCCCTCACCGGCACCCTCGACTTTGCTGTCGCTGGTCCTTGCAAGCCCAGATCTATCACCGCAACGACCGAGACCACCACAGCAGCTGAGCCTACCTCAACCAACTCTGAGGACCCCGTTGTTGTCAAGAACCAGGTGTCAAACGGAAACTTTGCTGAGAGAAATGCCGACGGTTCCATCACTGGTTACACCATTGAGGGTGACGTCGAGGTTGTTATTGGTGAAGGCTACACCGGTGATGGAAGCACTGAGACGGGTTGTGCTCAGATGAAGGCCGCCAACGAGGATGCCCCCGCCGGAAGAAGGATCAAGCGTGAGACTCTTTCTGACGCTACTCTTGCCCAGAGCGTCTCCGACCTTGAGGTTGACGATCTTTACACCGTCCGCTTCTTCTACGCCATCGTCACTGCCCCTGACAGCCTCAACATCTGCCAGATCAACGCCTACCTCGGCGCCAACAACTTCCACACCGAGTCCATCTTCAGCTCTGGCCAGACCTTCAGCTGGAACTCTGTCCTTACCCAAGTCAGCGCTGCCGCGTCCACCGCTCCCCTCGGCATCTCTATCAGCTGCTCTTCCGG
Source organism: Fusarium dimerum (assembly GCA_013623525.1). Classification (NCBI taxonomy): domain Eukaryota; kingdom Fungi; phylum Ascomycota; class Sordariomycetes; order Hypocreales; family Nectriaceae; genus Fusarium; species Fusarium dimerum. Next base: position 13,323 of record JABGLY010000553.1, read on the forward strand.
TGGTGCTGCCACCATCTATGTTGACTCCATCTTCCTGTCCAACCAGGTTACCCCCGATAACATCGACGAGTTCGCCATTGACTTTGGCAATGATGAGGTCGTTAGCCCCGTCCAGACCACCTCTGCTCCCGCTGCTCAGACTACATCCGAGGCCCCTAGCGTTGAGACCAACACTCAGGGTGAAGTGACTGTCGGTGGTGACGAGACCACCACCCGCGATGCTGAGTCCTCCGATGCCACCTCTACCGAGGCTGTCGTCGAGGGTTCCGACAGCACCACCGTTGCCGCTTCCGAGCAGACAGAAACCTCTGCTGCCGCTTCCGAGCAAACTGAGACTTCCGCCGCTGCTTCTGAGGAGACTGAGACTTCTGCCCCTGCTTCTGAACAGACCGAAACCTCCGCTGCTGCTTCTGAGCAGACTGAGACTTCTGCCGCTGCCTCTGAGCAGACGGAGACTTCCGCTGCCGCTTCTGAACAGACCGAGACTTCTGCTGCTGCCTCTGAGCAGACCGA
>JABGLY010000554.1:0-27872 GCA_013623525.1 Fusarium dimerum
CCCCCAGGATAGGTTCACAAACCTGAAAACCTATCTTCTCGCTATCCACATCTGGCCTCCGTGATATCACGCGGGGCTACTAAACGGCCGGAAGCTAAAACAAACACTGGCAGTTTTGCATTCTTGCTGGAACATGGTATATAATCCTACCCTGCCCTACCCCGGCCAACCAAGATGCTTCTGATTGCCTATCACGGTGGACTTGTCCGCGGGAAACTTGACCAGCCAAGCTCGAACCATACCATACCATACCATACCATACACACAGACGCACACCATTGCTCCTTCTAGGCTGTCTGAAATAGTGGACTGCACGCCCCCTAAGACATGGCCTGTTGACGTTATCTCCGGGGAACACAAACCTCGCTATCAGAGACATCAGCGTTAGTGTGGGAAGATCGGCTCATCAGGGGACTCCACCGCCTGCTATCAGTGGATGCTCCAGCTCCACTTCAGTGGGCATATCCCTATCATTAGTGGGGTTTCCCCAGATTCCAAGGTTCCCCTCCCCTGTAGAACTGGCCCCTACTGTATAAACTTTCTTTGGGGTGGGTTGGCACTGGCAGTTGACATGAATCGTAACCCACTTCCCTCTATCTTGGTCTCCTCTTTCCATCAACAACAGTCGCCATGGGGCCTTCATTTACAAATAGCCCGACATGTTCCCTTCAAAACTCCACGGAATCTTGCATCACTGTCCCCTCAGGAGCATCATCCTTCCTGTCCTCCTGACTTGAATCTTTCTCTATCCTCTTCACTTCTCGACTTGCTATCCCCTCTCTAGTCCAGATTCATCATGACTGACACAAAAGCCCAAGACATCAACGTCGAAAAGAACCAATCCATCACGGCAAACGACGATGTAGAGGCTGACCTCAAGCATGGCACCATCACCGGTGATCTCGACGAGGCAGAGATCTTCCTCCAGGAGAATGGCATCCCTCACTCTCGGCTAGCCGAGCTCATGGCTGATGAAGGTGCTCTCAAGAGACTTCGAAAGAAGGTCGACTGGTCACTTATGCCTCTCCTCTGCGGAACATATCTTTTGCAATATGTTGATAAGCAGGCGTTGAGTTATGCTGCTGTCTTTGACCTGTTCGAAACCACGCACATGACAAGTGAAGAGTACAGTTGGATGGCTTCCATCTTCTATCTAGCTTACCTTGGTATGTTCCTCTTGTCCCTCCCATCCTTTATACTTCAAGCATGCTAACCTCTCTCAGTCGCCGAATGGCCTGCCTCATACCTCGCTCAACGCCTCCCCACTGGAACCGTAGTGGCAGCCTTCGTCACCATCTGGGGATCCATCCTCTTGTGCACCGCCGCCGCCCACAACTTCGTCGGTCTCGCTGTCTGCCGTTTCCTGCTCGGAACCTTTGAGGCCGTCATCACACCCGCCTTCATGCTCATCGTCTCACAATGGTTCCGTCGTGAGACTCAACCCGCTCGCGCCGGTCTCTTCTACTGCTTCAACGGCTTGGGCAGTATGTTTGGTGGCATTCTCTTCTACGGAGTTGGTCAGGCTAAAGGCTGGGTCGTCTGGAAGATCATTTATATCCTTTGCGGTGGACTTACTGTTTGTTGGGGAATCGTTCTCTTCTTCTTCATGCCCAACAACATCCTCACGGCCAAACGCTTCACTGTCGAGGAGCGAGCTATGCTTGTCGCCCAGAGCGCAAAGAACCGAGGCGGTGTCTTTAACCGTCAGATCAGAAAGTATCAGATCAAGGAGGTCTTTTGCGATGGTCAGGTCTGGCTGCTCTTCTTTTACACTCTTCTCAACGAGGTCATCAATGGTGGAATTGCCAATTTCTCCAAGCTGATCGTCAAGGGTTTCGCAAAGAGCGCCCTCCTCACCACGGCATACGGTATCCCCTACGGTGCCTGCACTGCTATCTTCATGTTCACTGGGCCTTATGTTGCCTCAAAGTTCAAGAATGTCCGAACCATCGTCATGATGGTCTGGCTTCTGCCCACTCTTGTTGCTGTCATCCTCTTCTGGCAGCTACCCAGAACCAACAAGGGGGGTCTCCTCGCAGGTTACTACATGGTATGTTCAATACACACTTGCCAGATTTATACAGTCGCTAACAACAGCAGTGCGCCTCCTTTGTCGGAGCCCTTATCGTCGCCCTCCAGATGCCCGCTTCCAACGTCGGAGGCTACACCAAGCGAACCACTGCCACCGCCTTCGTCTTCCTCGCCTACTGCATCGGAAACATCATCGGTCCTCACGGCTTCCGCGGAAACGAAGCCCCCATCTATCAGACCGGCTGCAAGCTCATCATTGGATGCGTTGCCGGACAAGTTGCCATTGCTTTCGCTCTTCGACTACTTCTCATCCGTCGAAACAAGATCCGTGACGCTCAGGGTCCTGCATCTGAGGTGGAGGATGAAGTTCTCCAGGATCTCACTGATTTTGAGAACCCCAACTTCCGATACTCTTACTAAAGCGGACAAGACCACACTAGTTGGATGTGCAGTAGCAGTTGTTTTGTATTAGCGAATGATCAGATACCTTATGAATGACCACAATACCAGTTACTATTTCTTCTGACTTGTTAATTTCAGAGTGCATCCAATAGCTGTGCACTAACGCAGTCGAGTCTGGGGTACAGGTGGATTGTAGATATAATTTGTAATAGTTATTCACACAATGAGGGGTATGTATGCCAAGAATATCCTGCATAGATACGACAGGACGGAAGGGGAAGGGAATCATATGTTGTTGGTTACTGGCCGAGTAGTTCTGAACGGTACATACCGCAAGGTTACAAACTAGATGACACAAGTGGTTATGCATAGAGCTTCAAGTTATGAATGCAAGTGTCGTTCGATACTAAAGTCAGGAAACAATCCTTGAGTATGGACGTACTTTCGGACATTGATCCACGTGGAATTGGAGGGCAAGGCAAGAAAATTGAACTGATAAGATGCAGCAGATATGAACGATAAAATATCATCAGGTCACAGCACAAAAATTGAGCCATTGAAAACAAACGCCATATCAATTTGGACCAATTACTCAATCAAAGCCCAAGCCCAAACTCCTTGTATGCTAGTTATGCAAAATATCATCCAAATGCTTTCAAAAAATCATACGTGCTTTCAACTCATCAAATAGCAATACCTCTCTGAACCCAACCTCCCTTGCCTTTCCAGGCATACAGCAGCAATCCACACGCAATCCAGACAGTGATAGTCTCTGCCCAAAACGTGGGCGCATAACACTGCTGACCATAACAAAAGAGATCCTTCCCATCACCCTCCGGTGAGGATCTTGAACCACCTGCGCCTGATTGATACACGGCTGAGTAGATCAACCCCCAGAATGTAGATCCCACGGCAGGGAGCATGGCAATGATGCCGAAATTTGTTGAGAAATTCTCAACGCCCCAGATGATGGTCACGATCAAGGGTGTGAGGCTGAAGATAGCACCGTATCCAGCCCCGACGAATCCAGAGACGAGCCAGAACCTCTCGGAATGGTTCTGCACCGCACCAGATGCAAGAATAGCAAGACCGAGAGACATGAGAAGACCAAAGAAGAGCATAAATGCAACGCGTGAGATCGTAAAGCGGTTGCTCGTGGTCCTCGAAGGCGTGACCTGAGGATGCTGCGTCTCCGGTGAAGGGGCGAGTAGATCCGTCAGAGATCCGATAAGAATACGTGACAGTGTGCTCGTAACACCAAAGATGGAGACATGCGTCGCGGCTGAGGTATGGTGCTTCAGACCTTCAGACATGGGCGGCGTCAATGTCCCGATGACGGTTCCAAGGTTATTAATGAAAGCCTCACCAGGTCCGACCATGAACAGGAAGGCCAAAGCAAAGGGCCACATCGTTCGATCAGCGAGGAACCGTCTCGTCTCTGCATTGAGAACCCAGTTCTTCTTCCACTGCGCGTCATCCTTTGACGGATCGAGAATGGTCGATGACTCCATATCTTCGTCGGCTGTGCCCGCAGCGCCGTAGTGTCGCTCAGACCGGCTGAGCAGAGAGCTCTCATCAAGTAGACCGCTACGTTCCAACTCATCGATGGCTTCGTCGATCAGGTCCTCCTCATCAACCACGCGCAGTGTCAAGCTGCCGAGAATACCAACACTAAAGAGCAGAACTGCAAGGAAGAGAAAGAAACGAAACACATCCAAATCGCCCTTGGAGCCGTCAGGTCGGGTTTCGAAAAACAAACGACTTCCCACTTGGCTAAGCCACATGGGACTCAACCCAAATGCTGTGATGGGCATGGCCAGAGCGAGTCCTCGATATCGTCCCTTGCCGAAATTCTTGGCGCAAGTCGACAGCGACGCCATGTAGATAGCACATGTGCCAACACCGATACACACAAAAGCAGCCATCATCAGCGGCAGCGACCAGTCACTCTCGTGTTTGGGGCCACCATGAGCGCGATACTGTAGATCGAGCTTTCTGTACACAGCCGCCGCGGTACCGTATCCGGTTCCCAGCAAGACCGCCGACAACAAAGCCAAAGGCGCAGTACCGACTCGATCACAGATATACCCCAGAATCGAAATGGGGATGTATAGCGCGATGGACCCGGCGATGGCCACACCGTTGACTTGGAACTGTGTATAGTGTAATCGCGATTGGAAAAGCGGCGCATAGAGCGAGAAAACAACGATGGAGGCACCGCACAGAGCGCAGATATTCGCCGATATGAAGGAGATGAGACGGATTATCTGCTTCTTCCTGCGACGGTGTGAACTCCCGCGACTCCCATTTTCGGAGTAATCATAATCGCTTTCGGAGAGGGGCGTTGACCGTGTCGAGACCTGATCCGAGTCGTGTTCGCGGGCCATGGTGGATGCCATCAATATTTGCGTATGGTTTTTTTTATGTCGTCTTAAATCAAACCGGTCATGGCGATAAACAAATTGGGAGAGGGAAATGCGACAAAGAAACAACAACAGATGGGGAACGAAATGATGATGTGGAAGGAGAAGAACGAGAAGCGATGGAAATTGGAAGATAGAGCACGCAGGCTCTAAAGCACGTCAGTTGGAGTCACTCTATCGCGACCCCACGTCATTAGGTCATGAGGCCCGGGACGTGCTGCATCCCGAGGCTCCGATCCCGGTCGGTGTGTCATGGAAGGTTATAGGGTATTCTATTACCTGCCTGTACCTAACACCACTGTATTATGACCTCGACATCGAGACAACAATGCAGCTTAATGTTGGACTTCGGTCTAGATAACGTGAGTATTTTGAACGCTCTATATACGTGGGATAAATTGTGGTTTTTGTGATGAGATATAATGGATGTTGTGCCTGTATACAGTACAATCGACAATACAAGGAAAAATCATGTATGATCACGTAGATAGATTACTACATGCACACATCTTAAGACAAAAAAGTCATCAAGCATAAATCTTCGTGTTAAGGATCTAACTGTGTGATATAGAATCTAAAGTCGGGATGAACCATGTATACCACCATTCATAGTCAAGACGCATCTGGCAGTCTCCTCATGAACTGTTTTCTTTTTTTATAATAATTACATATCAACAGGTCAACCACCCTTGGGTCGAGTTCAAGACTCGGTCATACCAGTAGAATCGACCAACTCTTTACGAACCTTCACAAGAGGTTCATGCCAGCTATTCAACGGACAAAAAGGCCCAATCCTGTCACTTCTTGGTCCATGATTCAGAACCTGGCTGTGTTCTTCTGAAGTCGGCCGAAGAATTGATACACCCTCGGCCGTAGCAATAACCAGAACATCATCGTCTTGAAAAACAGGTGTCGGCGTTGGGTTGTGTCGATTCGTAGAGTACTCCGGGATAACAACCACACCGGTTGCCTCAACACCCCCCAAGTCCTTACGACGTGACCGCCACGACGTGAGCTTTTGTATGATGTGACATGATTCCGAACCCGCATCCCTTTCAGATGCGCCAACACACCATGCCCCCAAGATCAATCTGCTGTTCCACATTTGAACATCATGGAAAGTAACGTGTCCTGCAGACGTGTCCCGCTTTGTCCAGCTCATGTTCGCCAACTCTGGGAGCGTCACGGGCCATTCGTAACGAAGAAACCCTTCTGTTACCACATTGAACTCGATAGTATACCAAAGACAGCCAGATTCGGGTTCGGGTGCGTATCCCTCGGTGCCGGTTGCATAGCGCCATGCTGCGAGGTGATAGGACCCAGTCAGGCTCGACTTTCTACATATAAACGCAAAGTCCAGATAGCGAATCGACTCCTGGCTTTCTCTATTAGGCACACCAGGAACCTCATATATCCATTTCTGACGCGCCTGGTCATTCTCGAACTTGACAACGACCAACAAGATGGGGCTCCCGTCTACTAATGTATTAGCTCTACTTTTCCACAAAACTTGACATGTCGATAAGCTTACCATTGTCCTTTCGCACATATGCCCAGACAGCGAATATGATATTTGGATCTACCGGATGGAGAAGCAACCTTGGTATGCCTCCGTTCAGGTCATCTGATCCAGGTATAGCGATGGACAAGTTGGCCAGGTCGAAATGTTTCAGAGGCCCTGACCATGTCCATGTCAGAATCTGTCCGGTGGTGGTTACGATACCCACCGATTCGCCTTGAACGTAGGCCGTGGAGAAGTTACCGGGCAGATGGATCGTCTTCCACTGATGAATCTTCTGCCACGACTGTAGATCTTCCTGAACAAGGTGTGCAATGTGCCTAAATCTACGTTAGCTCAGTGTTTGTTCCGGATCGATGTAGAACCTTACATTTTTGATGTTGGATAACCGTTGGCCTCGACTTCGTTTGCGACTACAAGAGATCCGCTTACCCCCTTGAGTAGAGCCATTCTGCCAGACAAAGGTCCCACAGGACTCGCAAGTTCCCGTCTCGTCCGTGACATGACATCCTCAACCAGTATCAGTTGAGCCTGTGGCTGCCAAGCCAGCTTCTTATCGGCATAAAATACTGACAGGGCGTATCGAGATTGCCTTGCCCGGGGATTAGACCGTGTATAATTATTGTACCAAGATGAGGCACCTATACACCACGGTACGCGCTGTTCAGAGAAGAAAGGCTGCTCCCATTTTTTTCTCTGCATCACAATGCGAAAGAGGAGGTCCCTTATATCGACGGTAGGACTGACTTCAATTAGACCTGGTGCGGCCAATCGACATAGTCGCTCTAGAATGACTGGCTGCGTCCAAGTCTTAGCCCATGCTTTAGACACAAAAACACAAGATGCAGCATCCAAGAGATCCATATATGCAGCAATGTGACAGACGATTTCGGCGGGAAGATCCTCCAACCCAGCTAGCTGTATGTTCATGCTAGTGACTTTTCGTCGTAGATATAGTAAGTCCCAAGGCGATAACGAATCTACAAAGTCATCGATTCTTCTTCTTTGAGCTTGATGCTCTGATACTCCGTCGGTGGGGGCGGCCTCCATTGTGAGAGTGAGTAATCCTTGTTGCAACACTAGATCATGTTGTGTAGGTAATATGTATATATAGTCACGGATTCATCTGCTGACGCGCGTATCGTTTACTGGTGTTTGCTGAAGTCTATGTTGTGAAGTGACGTGGTATGTCGTGACTTATATTTTGTATGTTGTACGTTGTATGGTGAAGTACCCTGGCCAAGTTGTCTATGTTGTGTGATGATGTATCTTGTTTGTTGTGCGTTTGGAAACTCTCACCAAATGCAGAAGGAAACATTCAACGGGCATCTGCCACTAGTCATGTGACTGTCTCCAAAAGTGTCCAAACATCTTGTGCTGTCTACCTCGTTCTTTGCCCCAAGGAAAATACAAACCGTTTCTGCCTGTTATGCTGCTTGCCTTCGCGCTCTGTATCTCACAGCCCTGGTAAGGGTGTTAAGTGACTGGTTTCTTTCGCAACCACGGCATGCATCATGTCTTGTAGGTATCCATCTGATACCGGTCACGCAAGGGCAAAGGAGATTGCATCCCTATTCCTGAGAAGACTCTGCCCACCAAGCCTTGATTCCTTCCACGTCACACCAAGTCAACTCGACCGGATCCTCAAACCACCACCGTCCATTCTTCCGATCGCTCTCGTACTTTTTCAGGCTCCCCCCATCAAACCGGTGATTCTTAACACCCACCAAAAGCACCGGACTACCGATACGGGGGTTGAAGTCTTCAGGATCCAGAAACACCGTAAGATGCACTTGCTTCCTTGTCGAGGGGTCCGCTAGTCGCGCGGTCCTTTGTCTGTAGGGAGGTAAATTCGAGGGCTCAACTGGAGAGAGGGATGTGACGATGGCGAGGATGTTGCATGACCAGTTTTGCTTGTAGGGAAGATGTGGTATTGAGCGTAGAGTTGTGAGCTTAAGAGGTGTCTGGGGGTCGTGCCAATCTCGAGGTAGGGCGATAGGTAGGTCGGTCTTCTTTGGTGTATGCTGAGGTTTGGGAGGACGACTGAGTGTCTCAAACGCTTCGAATGCCTCAAACGCTGCGTCTTCATCGTCGTCAAAGTCTGGGCTTTCCATAGTCGTAGTCGTCTTCAATTCTTTTGTGACCTCTGTTGACACATCTGCCATGTTATCATCCCTTGCTTCAACCTCACCTTGCTCAGCTGGTGTAACCTCCTGAGGCTTTTCAGTTGGCTCGAACTTTGGCTCTACAAAAACAATATCCTTATTCAAGGCCCTATAAGACTCATTCCACCCTACAGTCATTAAATCCTCCAGAACCAGGTACACCATTGATTTTCCTCCAGCATCTTGCCACTTGACAAAGAAAGTCTCACATCGAATGTACGATCCAATAACGACCTCGCCAGTCTGGATAAAGCGGTGCATGTTCCCACTCAACAGTGCCTGCATGCATAGAGCACCATCGCCGAGAAGTAGGCGCACAGCTTGCCATCGTCCAGATTTTGACACGGATATGCATTCGATACCTTCAACAAGAAAAATGGTTCCAGGAATGCAATAGCGGGTACGAAGAACATCCTGTATCACCGGAACAAGTTCGAATGGGTCACTTATGACAGTGACTGCCGTGGGATCCAATCCGTTGAATTTTTCGGGCATTTTGGAAGCATCTCGAGAAGGCTGCGGTGGATGATGATGATGTCAAGTTCAACGCCGCCAGCCAGTCGCGACTGACACTTTGTCTCAATTATGTATTTATCCACATTTCTCTCAAGCGGGGTTTTGTTTCAATCCATTTACATCTCGACTCAACATCTGAACATTACATTCACAATGGCCACCCCGTACTCGCGCGAACTCACCGTTGCCTTTGGTGCTTTACAAAGTGCCGCTCAACTCAGCCAGTCCATCATTTCCTCCCGTGACAAAGGCGTTATCGAGAAGGAAGATCTTAGCCCCGTGACTGTCGCCGATTTCGCTATCCAAGCTCTTCTCACTGCGACGATCAAGGATGCCTTTCCAGAGGATACCGTGGTTGGCGAAGAAGATGCTTCAGATTTGCGAAAGAACCCGATTTTGAGGGAGAGGGTGTGGGGGTTGTTGGTTCAGGTAGCGGCTGGGCCAACGGCTTCTCTCTGCAAAATACCTAAAGACCAACAGCACATGTGCGATCTCATCGATGAATGCGGCGCAAGTAGCCCCAAATCTTCTGGTCGAACATGGATCTTTGACCCTATCGATGGCACCAAAACCTATGTCCGTGGTGAGCTCTACGCCATCAACATGGGTCTCTTGGTCGATGGTGAACAAGTCGTTGGGATCGTCGGCGCTCCCAACCTCTCCATCGACGCGATAGGTCCCTTGAACAACGAGAACATCGACCCTGCAGGAGAAGGATGCATCTTCTACGCCGTGAAAGGCTTCGGTGCCTTCATCCGCCCTCTCAACTCGGATACACCTCGAAAACTCGACCTTCACCCTGCTGGCCAAGATGTCCGATTTGTTACCTGTGCCATCGGTGACTCGGCCCTCCCTGGCATACACGAAGTCATTGCTTCTCGTCTCAACGCATCCTACCCAGGCTCTGACCTTCTTCCCTGGGTCCTTCGCTGGGCTGTTCTGGCCATGGGTCTTGGCAACACCACTGTCTGGGTGTACAAGCGACGAGATCGATATGCCAAAGCCTGGGACCATGCAGGAGCAATGCTGCTGTTTGAGGAGGCAGGTGGGAAAATCACAGACGTCCACGGGAAGAAGATTGATTTGTCAGTGGGGAGAAAGATGAGCGAAAACTTTGGGTTTGTGGCCGCACCCGACGATCTTCACGGAAAGGTGCTGGAGGTTGTGCAAGACGTGCTGAGAGAGCAGGGGAAGGAGGAGTATCTTGAGTAAAGCCGAGCTCGTGTCAGTAAGAGAAGGCGTACAAAATATAAAGGATAGTCAACCTGCATGGTTTCTTGCATCATTCTAAAGCGCATAGCACTGGCATATTGAAATATTACTATGTCATTCGATTAATAATACTAACAGAAGAAAAGAGAATCTAACTCTAGGAAATCTAACAAATTGGTATCAAGTTATCATATCATACAGACAAAGGGAATAAAAGCAGACTTGCTTGGTCAACAACCCCTTACTTGTGCCCGTTCACCTTGTCCTTCCCCTCATTCATAGCGTTCATCCCCGCATTCATCTTTCCAAACTGCCACTCCGGCAGTGTAATGCCAGTTTGCTCGTTGATTGTTGTCATCAGAGGAGGCAGCATCTGGTAGACGTTCCTCATGGTTTCGGTCGCATCGCCGTTCTGATCAGATCCCGTGTTCCATACACTGATCTTTGGCTCCATGCCGCGGACGGCCGCGGCGTTGGCCTTGGCGAGTTCAACGTATGTACCCTTCTCGATCATCATGTACTGGAGTAGACCAGCAGGTCCGCCAAAGGCCTGGGCCATCTTGGCGTAAGCTTCAGCCATGGCGTTCACACCTTCTGCTTCGCGGAGCTTGTAGGTCAACTCGGCCTCTGCGCGCTGCTGGGCGGCGTAGTTGTACGCCTCGGCTTCGTTACGGGTCTTGTATGCAGCACCATCTGTGCTCTTGGTTGTCTGTGCGAATGCAGCATCGGCATTGATCTTTGTCTGGTAGGCCTCTGCATCGGCACTTCGCTGACTGGCTTCCTGCTTGGCGCGGGCCTCGGCTTCAATACCGTAGGCTATAGCGTCGGCAGCCTGCTGGGCACTCTCACGCTCGATAGTAGCCTTGACGACGTCGGAAGCACGAAGACGCTCCATCTCGGCGGCAGCACGCTTGACTTCGACTTCCTTCTTGAGGTCTTCATCCTTGGACTCGATAGCACGCTGAGCCTCTACCCGAGCAATGTCGACATCACGAGTAAGAGCAGTACGCTTCGTGTCGAGGTGAGCCTCTGCCTGAGCACGCTCAATGTCACGCTCCGTCTTTTGAACGGCAGTCTCGGCGTTGATCTTTGCGATCTCACGATCCTGCTCGCCCTTTCGCTGTGCTTCTCCGACGTTACCGCGCAGCTGAGCCTCGGCGACATCGATACGGGCTTGGTTGGTTGCACCCTCGTGGGCCTTGCGGGAGAGTGACTCGAAGTAGATAGAGTTGGGGGCGTCCTTGAGTTCTTTGACCTGTCGAGGGGTTAAGTAAAAGCGCTTGAGGCGGGAAAAGGGTCACATACGTTACTGTTGTAAATCTTGAGACCAAGAGCATGGAGCTCACCCTGGATGTTCCGGAAGATTCTCTTCTTGAAGATCTCACGCTCGGTGAAGATCTCCACCATGGTCATGCTCGAGACGAGAACACGAGTCTCACCCTCGATGATACCTTTGACGATATTGGAGACATGCTCACTCTCGCCTCCCGTTCCTGAGTCGGCAAGAAGCATGACATACTTGACGAGGGCGTCGCCACGATCCTCGCGCTGGATATCATCGGCATCATCATCTGTGGGAGAGTTGGCGCCTCGCTGGTTAACATCTGGACCAATTGTGAAGACGACGGGAAGCTTGAATTGGAGCTTCTCCTTTGTCATGGCCTGAAGATCCATGGCATAGTCATGAGGTTGAACGCTACAAGGTCAGTTGATGTGGACATGTTCGCATGGGTAAACCTACCTAAAGCGCTTGCATCGTTGCATGGGCCAAACCCAAGTAGCCTTTGTGATTTTGACATTTTTAATGCCCATGCCAGTGATGGCAAGGTACTCATCGGGGGCAGATACTCTGTATGCCATGATGTGTTCTTTGTGACTGTGGAGATGGATGGGAAGTGAATGACTGAGTGGATTAGTTGTCGTTGCTCGCTCTGAATGTAATGTCAGAGCAAGGCAGTGAATGTTCTTATGATGGATGATATGATGGATAGATGGAAAGACAAACGTATGGATGGGAATCATGCCATGTTTATATATTGGTAAATTCACATAGTCAATGAGATGCAATGCAATGCAATGTCACACGGCAGAGCAACATCCACGAAATAGCCTTACAGTCTTGACAGGCACAGCCTTGGCTGCATTCTCTTGTTTCCGCCTTGTACCGTAAAGTGGTCCAAGCAAGCAAGCGTATCGACGGTGAATGGACGTCTGTGTTGGATCTGGAGAAACTAGGGGCAGTGTAAATTAGACAGACCCCTGACACAGCCCGTTTTCGAGAAGCATTCCATAATTGACCGAAGGGAAAAGTGTGAATTGGGCCTCGTGATGATTGATACTCTGGTTTAGGCAGCGACGCTGATTGATTAGACTTGAAACCATGTGGTTGCCACAGGATAACTCGGCCGATCGGTCGCCTCTTTTGTCCGGGATGGGTGCATTTCAATGGATATGTGAAGATGTGAAGGTGTGAAGTTGTATCGTGCTGGGAAGTGTCTGTCAGCCATGGATGGTGTTAAACCTGTCGAATTGGCGTTCAGTGGAGTCCTGGAACAATTGTTAGTGGCTAGAGCTACTTTCAGCTATGGTGGAGCCAAGCCCTGCATAGCCCCCGCCCCCTGTAACTCGAGGATGTGCCCCTGTAAGATGGGGAAGATGAATCCCCCTACATGCCGCCCAAATATCTACCGCTGGTGGTCTGAAGGTTGTCAGTTCGGGGATGCCCAACCCATCCCTTGGCACTATGATACGACTTGCCGGTATCCCGAATAATGCTCGGTCGGGGAAGCAAACATATCATCATGGAATAGTCACGGGATCGATCATCAAGGTTTATGGATGCAAGGATCGGTGATATCCTCTGTGGGTTTAGTGTGCGCCCAGCTACAGTGAAGATGTCAAATGTTCTCCAGTATTTCTAGATTGCCCGATTATATCAATGCCACGGGCCACGGACCTTCAGTAGCTCAGGCTTTCCTATGTTAAGCGCTCATCATCAAATCCATTCCCTCTCCCACATGTCATGATAGGACTGTTCGAATTGGATGGAAAATCACCTCACAATTCCGCAAGGCATATTTACCACTCTCACCATTCCATTCAACCGCGGAAATAATCCATTGTTGACCAGTAATACTCCGCCACACATTGAATGGCACGTGCTCCCCCAATCATTCAACACTTCCAACATGCTAGGTACTTACACCGAATGCCCTGTAACCTGCCTAATTCAACGTCTCTTGGCTCTTGGACAGTAATCACGAGGCTGAATCGACCAAGCCTTGGCGCATGCCATTACTCAAGGATTCCAAATGTGAGCTGTTCATGACTTGATGCGTATATGTCAGGTCGAATCAAGTAATCTATCACTTCAACCACCAAAGGCAACATCACCATTAACGGTTTCAACATCAAACATGTCTGATAAACTATACGATCAATCTGATGACCTTCCACCTCCATACTCTTCAACCACATCATCGTCATTCCCATCATCACAGTCAATCACCTCCATCTTCTCTTCACACATCAACAGTCTCCCACTACGCATCTCCTCGGCCCAATCTGCACGTCTATCAGCTCGCGACCAGAGAGACAATGAAATCCTGACCCTTCTCGTCCCTCACATAGAGGACCTCCTCTCCTCCCTCACAGTCATGGATCCGCCGCCGAGATCGGTCGAGGCAACCATGGTACCAGGACAAGCAGTCGGCGAGGATTGGACATTCAGTGATGACCATCCACTTCACAGACTTATTCGTGTGTACGAAGATCATAAACATACAGATGCCAAGTCTCCTCCCACAGCAGCACAGCAAAGTCAAGCCAAGTATAAACCCTTCGACGACTGGGGTCGCTGGGATGATACCATTGAATCACAGCCTTCCGAGAACATCCTCTGGTGGCAAGACTCCGAACTAGCTCACCGTCTCGCCAAATACATCCAGCCAGAAAGAATCGACAGACAAGTCATCAAGTCTCATATGGTTCAATCTCAGGAAAAGAAGTCAAGATGGGGTCTATTCAAAAAAAGCGACCTTGGATCTACACCAACACCACCACCACCAGCAACGACCCAAAATAGAGAGCCGGTAAATATGACGGTGAACGCCGAAGAGGTGACGTTTAGAAGAGAGAACGAGATGGGCATCTGGGAGACAAAGACAGGCTGGGGGTTGGTTGTTCGTCTCAAAATAAGGCAGTGAAGCTAATCCATAGGAAGTCGATATGGTACGGTACATAACACACCAATTATATGTATTTATATGTCAGTATTGATGTCCAAGTCTTCAAGAGTCTTCGACCTACCTAGTCAAGAATAATGCCTAAGTCTCTATTTTCTCAATACCACGTCTCACCTAACTGCGACAGCTGACTTGCCTACATCCGTCACCCACCGTTACTACGTCAAGATAATCACTTCTCAAACACGACAATATCATAGCCAAACATGAATTCTCATCCACCAGAAATCCAACTTTTCCTTATTTTCATTCTACGTCACTCTCTATTTCACCTTTCGCCGATTGACTCACCACCCTCAACCCCGCCTAAAACAAAACCCCTCCATTTCCCCATCTCTCACTCTTACACATTTCACAACATCGTTCAACTTTGCCCTCTCTCAAAATGCCTCCCTACGACGTTCTCGTAACAGGCTCTTCCGGCCACTTGGGCACAGCTCTTATGCTATCCCTCCCCTCCCTCGGCTTCAACCCCCTCGGTATTGACATTCTTCCCTCCCCTCATACCACACACACCATCTCCATCACAGATCGACAAGCTATCACCAAACTCTTTTCAGAGAACCCTATTCAACATGTTTTGCATGCTGCAACTCTACACAAACCCCATGTAGATTCCCATACCAAGCAGGACTTTATCGACACCAACATCTCCGGCACACTCATCCTTCTGGAGGAAGCATCGAAACTCGGCTCTCAGATTCGAAGCTTCGTCTTCTTCAGCACAACAAGCACTTTCGGTGCAGCTCTCAGCCCCAAGCCCGGAACACCCGCCGCATGGATCACCGAGGACGTTGTGCCGATACCTAAGAACATATATGGTGCGACAAAAGTCGCTGCCGAGGACATGTGCTACCTTGTTCATCGCCAAACCAGCTTGCCCGTTCTCGTCCTCCGCACTAGTCGTTTCTTTCCCGAACAAGACGATGACGAAGATCGGAGGGCTTCCCTTGGCGACGAGAATCTCAAAGTTCTCGAATTGGCGTATAGACGCAGCGACATCGAGGATATTGTCCGCGCTGCTGTTTGCGCCATGCAGAAAGCCAAAGATGTAAAATGGGGGAAATACATTATCAGTGCACCACCACCATTCAAGAATGATGTCGAAACACTAAAATCTCTGGACGCCAATCCCAAACAGGTTTTTCTGAGTGTGGTCCCAGAGTGCGAGGAGATCTTCCAGAACAAAGGATGGGGATATTTGAGCAGACTGGACAGGGTATATGATTCGAGTAAAGCTGTTAACGAACTTGGTTGGAGCCCGGTATACACCTTCGAAAAGGTGGTTGAACTTGTGGGAAAGGGGCAAGAATGGAGGAGTGAATTGACGGCCAAGGTTGGGAAAAGAGGATATCACGCTGTCAGCACCGGCGTCTATACAGTACGATGATCGAACGATATTATGAAGCATGCATGTGTATGATATTATCAGAAAAAAAAAGGTTCCTGCTTATATAAACCGCTCTGAAACATGATTATATTCTAACGAAAGCAAGGAATATTCATGGATCCTCGCAGGGTATGTCCCTCAGCCAAACTTGATCCCCGATCCAGGATTCCATGTCCCTTGTTGTCCCTGACCTGATCCTCCTGTCGGCCCTCCAAATTTAATGCCCATGCTTGGATTCCACATACCGCCCATAGGCTGTTGGGGCTGAGGCTGGACAGGCGTAGGCTGCTGCATGGTTTCGCCAGCCCAGGACTGGATACTAGCTTCTGCAGGACTATGAACCGGTTGTTGTTGTTGTTGTTGTTGTTGTTGTTGTTGTTGATGTTGATGTTGGTGTGGCAGGGGCTGATGCTGAGGCTGGTGTTGGGGTTGATGTTGATGTTGATGTTGCTGTATGGGTTGAGGTTGACTGTGTTGCAGAAGTTGATGCTGTGAAGGCTGGTGCTGAGGGTGGAAATAAGATGACTCGTAATGAGTTGGTGCTGGACTCTGTACTGGTGTGGCGTTGTGTGAGATGTTCAGACTCGACAACGGCGGCATGTTGATTTCCCTACTTCTGTCAGTATCTTTATCTTCATAGATTACAAGTATTTCGTTGACATACTCTTCCAGAGCCCTCGCCTCCATCCTGCGTTGAGCAACCCACCCGCGCACAACGTCTCTGAATCCCTGACCGGCGATCTTGTTCAGGTCATTGTAAAATTTGCGGCCGACCTCAAGATTGTTGACGATCTCCTTGTACTTGAAATATGCCGCATCCAGCTGCTGCAGTGCAACTTCTCGCTCGCGATTGCCACGCTCGCCCATCTGTCGCTTTTGCGACTCAAACTCGCGATTGATACGCTGAATGTCAGACAGGATTCGTTCCTGGTCCTGCGCTTCCTTCTCGATGGCCTCCAATTCCGGCTCATAAAGCTTGTCCAGACGCTTCTCAAAGAAATCCTCGAAATGAGCGGGTACGAGAGCTGTCATGGGGTAAGTCCGTTCAAGACGTGCTGCCTCCTTGAGAATGTCTGGCTTGATGTCATCCCGACGGGCATTCTCACGGAGACTCTCGACCTTTTTACGACGACGACTTTCGAGACGAAGCACATCATTGTAGGCGCCCCGTAGCCGTCCTATGACTGGTTTGAGTGACTCGGGGATATCCACGCGACGGCTGGAGGGCACCGAGTCCATCAGATCACGATCAGGGCCCGAAAGGATGGCAAGGAGATCCTGAATACTTTCGAACTTTTCTCTGACGACATTATCGCTGCTGATACTGCTCGCAAAGTATCCCTCAATCTCGGCCGCATGTTGCCACAGTTTCGATCCTTGGGGATCACTCCGACTATCCGGTCGAGTCCAACGCTCTGTGCCAAACCTCATTCGCAATTTCTGATCCTCCTCTTCTTCAGATGCGAGTGCATTCTTTCCCTCCTCAAAGATAGCAAGGTCTGCGGATCGTAGCTTGTCAATGTCGGCAAAACTCTTTTGCACTCGGTTGATTGCATCAGCTTGTCTAATCTCCTCGGCATGCTGCACCAAGCTTGGAGGAAGACCAAGTGGCTTCTCAAGAGCCTGCAGTGATCCTGGGAGGCCAAGGGATGTCAAGATGTCGTGGACTTTTTCAGTGAGCGCCTCCAACTCTTGAATGATGTTCTGGTTGACCAGTCGATCACGGCGTTCCTCATAAATCGAAGTTGCGACATGCACAGAGAAGGGAACAAGCCGGGAAAATAAGGCCGGACCGAACTCGGCGCGATCTCCAAAATAGTCATATGGATTGCTGACCTGGGGCGGCGTTCTCGCTACAGCCATATTGGCACGCTCAAGAATCTTGAGTTCCGACTTTGGCGGTACGGCAACTAGACTCGTTAGCAACGTCAAGGCACCAGGCGTGAGACTTACTCAGATAGATGATGTCATTATCCTTCTCTGCTCTCTTGAGGTCTTCTTCAACCTTGCGCTTCAGCCCGTTTAGATCATCCAATACGGTCTTGCTGAGTCCTCCGCTGCGAGCCTCCTTGATTCCCTCTACCACGCAGGCGACCGCATCTTTCAGCCGCGCAACCTCCTCACCATACTTTCTCTTCTCAAGACAATCACAAGCAGCTCTATACTGCGCCGCAGCAGCAAAGTGATGATGTTTGGCACTCATATGATGAATCCAGGCGCTGCTGACGGCCTCACTCTGTACAGCAGCCTCCCCAGCAAGGTTGTATAGGTCTGAAACCCGAGCGGCAAGCTTCGCGATAGATGCATCCTTGTATCCGTCCATAACGGCTTTCTGCCAGAAGCATTCTTGGCTTTGGGCAAGCATCAGCTGGATCAGAGCCTCGAGTGTGTCGTGGTCCATGTCCTCGGGAGGGTCGGACATGCGCAGTTCGGGAAGGATCGCGGTCTGCATGTGACTGAGAACACCGGCCGCCAAAGAGAAGTAGTTTGCAGCTGTCTTGAGGCCCTCTGTGCTTCCGCGAGGAGTATTGAGCGCAAGTTGGGAGTACAAAGCAGCAAGATTGTAGAGGACGTTCATGAGTTCGTACTTGAGGTTATTGCGCACCATCGGTCGGTCTGTATTGTATCCAAGCGCAGGATACCACGAGAAATCGGCACCAATCTATGAGAATCAGATTTCATTCTCTCTTGTATACAGGAAGCAAGGAGACTCACATCTATGGGAAATTTGCCTCCGATCCAGACAAGCTGCCCAGCATAGGTCTGCAGCTTCTTGATCCCACTTGGGTGGGGTTCCCTCACGTTGACCGCATCTCGACGAAGTTCATCAATGACCTCGAGGTCATGGCTGAACATATCAGGGTGTTGATCATATTTGGTATTGATGTATTGTCGAATCGTGGACGCAAGGGAGATTTGTGTCGATTTGCGAAATGGTAGAGAAAGAATATTACTTGAACTGATAGTTGTTAATATATCTAAGTTGGTGTAAAGACATGATTTGAAACTTACGAAGACATGGTAATGGTGAGTCTAGCACCTCACAGTTAGTGTTGACAGAACTTTGACTGAAGCAAGAAACCGTTGGTCAACCAGGAATTGACACGGGAGCTTGGGTTCTTTGCGATGACTTCATTTTCTGCCCAGCTTGTCAAGTGTCAAAGTGCTTCATGCCACATTAGCGGGGCAAGCCTTGTGGCTGGCTGATGTGGTGGCACAGGATGATGGCATGATGACTAATCACTAATGTACCTCGAACAGTGACAGACAAACAGCATCAAATGAGCTGGGGTTATAACTGACTGATTGACTGGTTTCATGTTTAGACCTTATCAAGTCAAGAAGATCTTGAGATTTTGATTTACAGTAGCCAAACAATATCTACACAGAACGACTTGCCAGCGTCTCTCATAATTCCATACCACTATTATACAATCTATTTCACACATACCCTCCAACTTACCCAGGTATCCATATCAGCTCAATCACCCCATCGGACTCACTCATCGCCTTCCCCTCCCTCGTCACCCATCTCCAATCTCTCTTCCACCTTACAAATGTCTGTGTCACACTGCCATCATCATTCACCTCGCTCTCCACCATCTCCCACGCCATCTTCCTCCCCGTTCGCAACATGGACGGCCTCTGCGATCCAAACGAGTAGTCGAAATTCCATCCCTGGTCAGGCGTAGATGGCCATACCGTCTTCTCCATGTGTCGGTGGTCAAAGGTGATGCCTTCTGGGTAGTGAGCCACGGAGTGGCCAGAGACGATGAAGTCGTCGGCGGTCTGGAAGCGTAGCATGGTGCAGTCTTCTCCGCAGGTATGGGCGATAAGTGACAGTTGTAACGGGTCTGCTTCATGCCAGGGGCCTCGATAGTGATGGACCGAGAGAGGTTTGATACCCCATTCATAGAAGCCACTAGGGTTTCCGTAAAAGTCGAGCTGCCACAATCCCCGAAGCTGTGTGAGCCTCGTCTCCGTATGGTCGTATATGCACCTTCGAAGAAGAGCATCGCCGTTCAATTTGGTCTTTTTATCCTCAATACTGCACTGTTTGAAGATCTCACTGATGCCCTGCGCCATGGGCAAAGAGAGGAAGACGCCGGCCCCGCTATACGCTTGAGACCCTTCCCGTCGTACCATTCCAACGTCTTCGGATAAAGTCCCAACATAGGCCCTACGCGTATGGTCTATCTCCCGGAGCTCTTTTATAAGGGCGTGCATGTTGGGAAAGAAGGTATCGTCCTCGCAGGTAACTAGCCAATGTCTGGAAGAAGCGTCCGGATGGTTATACATGGTTGGGATGAGTGTTAGGTACTGAACAGCACCGCTGATCGACGGATCAGTATAAAACACATCTGCGTCGATTCCAAGACTTATTAGCCGCTGAGTCACTTCCTGAAGCTGTTGGTCGTTGGCATCAATGAGCATCAGGATCAGCTTGGCTCCGTTGCTGTGCCCGTGGTTATCAGTCAACCAAAATTCCCACTCTCTCAACAGCGCTGATTCGGTATCGACCACTTTGTCGTAAGTCGACACAATACCAAACATGAGAGCTGATGCATCAACAGCCGCGGGGAACGGCGAGACAGGGACATGCATAATGAGAGGCTCCGGACATTTCTCGGAATCATATTCTTGGCCAACGTTGACCGTCTTGTATCCGTCCGGTGAGAGTGATTGATGAAGTTTGGTGAGACTAGCTCTAGGAAGACCTCGCGTACGCTTGAATCGTACATAACGTTTGAGATACTCGAAACTTTCCGAAATGTTGGCACGTTGCTGTATATCCCGTAAGTGATCCATATCTAGATCACAGTTCATCTTATGTGTAGACCTGGGCTCATAGTTGCGATCTTTCCAAGGTGGACTGGATGCTGTATCTGGGACTTTTTCATGGCGTAACTTGCCAAGTAATCGACTAGAGAAGGTAGATGTTGAAGGTAAAAGAGACCATGTGATGATAATGCCGAGGATGATCAAGATGGTCTTGGTGAGAGGATTGCGCATAGTGAAGATGGAATCGTGAGCAGCCATGGGGAGATTATAGAGTAAAGAATGTCATGAAAATGCTAGTCGGTAATGGCATCTGCTGTCATGTTCTGAAAGGGTGAAATGATTGACGAGAGAGAAGACGATTTGCGTATGGCGTGTTCATGTCAAGAAGAAGCAGCGGAATGTTTCAAATCTCCATTCTGGGGACTTGATCCTGGCCATTAATGAACGAATGAACGAGACAGAGAGTCAAGAATGCAACACCGTGTTGTTGATGTCTAGTTCAGAATCTGACTGTGCCAGGCATTTTCGATCAACTCAGAAATCATACGTAAGCTGAAAGACTCAACCCGTGATTTCAGCTAACAACAAAAAGCTTAGCTTTTACAGGGCTGAAGAGGAAATTTACCCCTGATGACTGCACTTGATGCTAGGACTGTTTGGGGATGACGGTTGCTAATTTAGTCTGTATCTTTGCTACCTGCACCGGTAGTTGGCATGATCAGGGGTTGAGGGCTCGTAAATAAGATGAGCTATTTGCAGATATGAGGATGAGGATGGAGGAGTTTGGGATGTTAATATGAAACCGTATTCATTTTATTTTACGTGATAATTCTGGTACGAGATCACGCCCGTGGGTAGGTACCTAGGTAGGTAGCAAAGCAACGATAACAAATTCTTATCAATCAATAGTTAATAATACTCTCGCTATGGAGGGACAGCTCAAAACTAGCATGAGCAAGATGTTATCTCATTATATCTCAATTCTGGCCATTCAATTTATTAGAATTCACATTTCCCACCTCCATCAACCGAGATGTAAGCCGTCCTTCTTCTTGATGAACCCCCCCCCCCCCTTACTGTCTCCAATTCCACAAATCAATTCATATCATGAGACAAATAAGCGCGTCTCCCCTGAAAGCGTCCCGAGACAGTTTTAGGCGTAAACGCCACGCTGACGATCTACTGTAATCCTTATGCATAATACTTGCTAAAAACCAACTAAATAGAGGACAAACTGAGGACCAAGTTCTGAAGCGTCAAGATCTTACATATGAAATTATCCAATTTAAACGCAATACTGATACTGAAACTCTCCATATTCATTAGGAGACCGAAACAAATCGGCCTCAAACTAGTTCAACTAATCATCATAATCGACAAGTGGTATCTCACGTAAACAATAGCAGTCCTCCACGCTTATCGGTACTTGTAGTCTCCAACTCCGGGCTTGGCCAGGCCATCATCTACATATGCTGGCGGCTGTCCAGAACCTCCTGTCGCACCTGCAGTCGTGGCATGTGTTCCGAGTCCTCCGCTCGCCACAGGGGCAGCAGGGTCATTTACCTGTCCTCCGAAAGAAGTAGCCGTAGGCGTCACCGGATCCTTTCCATCCTTGGCCTTGAGAGCCCCCGCCTCGGCTCCTCGGAGGGTGTCGTGCAGGTAACGTGCTCCTGTAGGCCACATGCCGATCGGTCCCTGGGCCGGAACCTCGCCCTTGATGATCTTCTCAACCGGTATACGCTGACCGTAGAAAGCCGCATTGGCATCCTTGCGCTCTACAACCACGGTTCCGTCAATCTGGACTCCGGCGTAGAAGCCGCGAGACTTGACGTATGAGAAGACGGGCTTGAATCGGCTAGCGCTAAGACTTCGGCGGTTGGCCTTCTTGTCATTCTCAGGCTTGAGACCCTGGTTCTCCGCCTGGGTCTGTGTGGGTACCTCGCCAGGCACATTGTCGCCCTTTGCCTCCTTGCCCTTGCGATCATCTCGGTTATCCACAGCTGCGCCGAACTCGACAGCGCCACCCGCTCCGTAAGGACCAGCCACAACGGCAAGGTCACTACCCAGGCCGACACGGGTCTTGGTGAAGGCGGCGAGGGCCTCATGGCTGTTGATGACGCAGACGCAGTCGTAAATGTCGAGACCGACGAGGAAGCCGCCTCCAACTGAGTGGATCTGGATACCAGAGGGAGGACCCCAGGATCCATCGGGGAGACGAGCGATCAAGATACCAGAGCCAGTAGCGCCAGACACATTGAACCCGGCACGAAGGGTGGTGAAGATGGCGAGACCCACGGCTTTGGCGATAACCTTGGGAGGGATCGTAACAATCACGCGGTTCTTGGGCTTCTCCTTGGTGGGATCAATAATCTCATCGTTGGTCTCAGTCGCTTTGGGGTCTGTTGACGTAGGCAATTGGTTTGAACCGGGATCAGCGTATACTCCCTTTTCTGAAAGTTGTTAGCTAAAACTGAACGATTGCGATATGTTGTATTCTGTTCAAGTCGACTTACTGCAAAAGGTTCGTAGAATAGATGCCGCCTTGTCACATTCTTTGTCCAGTGTCTCGGGCAGGAAACTCTGACTGCCCAGCTTGTGCGCAAGACTGTTGATGGGCGCTGCAGCCTTCATTCCGAGCTGAGTGAAGCGCTCACTCCATCCCTTCTTGTGCTCCGTGGGTGTCGCCGCAGTTGCGGTAGACTGTCCGGTCACTGTAGAATGCTGTGGCACTTGCCCCGAAGCTTGGCCAGGTGCATGACCTGGAGTGGGACCGGTGGTCGTGGCATTCACGTTAGCTCCGGGTTGCGTCTCGGCGGTTGGAGGGGGTGCAAAAACAGGATTGGCAGGGTCGTATTGCGGAATAGCATAATTCTGCTGGGCCTGACCAGGCTGAGCTGGTTGAATGGGCTGTGTAGGATTCTGGCTCAGAGGATTAGGGTGAGGGATGGATTGCTGGTGTTGCTGCGCAGGAGGGGGCCCCGGAGGAGGTGGGGGGAAATTCTGCTCAGTGCCAGCTCCATGAGTGAAATTCTGCTGTGTTTGAGATCCCTGGGCAAACTGCTGAGGCTCAGAGTTATGGAACGTCTGCTGTTGCTGTTGAACAGCTGCAGGAACAAAGGGCTGCTTCTCGGTAGAACTGGAATGTGTCTGAGTGTCCTGAGGTCTGATGGGCTGCTTCTCATCTCCAGGCAACTCAGCCTGTCCTTGGTGATAAGCCGGAGGGGCACTAGAGTCTTGCTGGGAGGAATACTGCTGGTTAGGGTCGGCAGTAGGCAACAGACCTCCCTGGTGATCACCAGGATACTGGTTCTGGGGGTTCTTTTCAGGATTCGACATGGGATCGGCTGTAGGTGTCGCTTTAGGTGTTTGTTGTATGATGATGTAGGTTCTAGGTTGAGCTGTTTAGTGTCTGGTGTCGTAGACTGTTATTTTCAGGGTATGAAGATGTATGATGGCGGGGTAGCTCAAGCTTATGTCACAACAGGAAGAGTATGGTAGAAGAAGGAAAGAAGCAAGGACAAAAAGGAAGTGTGTTGAAGAGGGACCATGCATTCTCTTTTATTCATAAAACCGCGTGTGAGGCCTCGTCATGTGTCTACAATCTCAAACAACTTGAGTGGCGTGGCTACGTTAGTAGAGAGCACATAGCCAGCAGAACAAAGCAGAAACAGGGTCCCGGCTGTCAAGCAAGGAAGGCAAGTCCATGCTGGAACTGTCATGCTGGAGCTGTTGATGTCATGAATGTGGCTGAGCCGTTTGACAAAGTGGAGAAGAGGTTGCGACGCATCTGTGGCTGATCAGGTAATAGATACATAGATAGGTACACAGCCACGAGGACGAATGTGATGCAATACGCGGAAAGATCAGGATGATTAGTTGGGTAGCTTATAATTCAATAAATTACTTCTTGATCAGATATTATGGTCTAGATTGCATGATTTGATCCCAGGAAGTTCGTTTTCATATATTCAACATATGCTCCTGTTACTCTTCTGCTGCCTTTGTCTTGTGAAATTCGTCTGCACTTACTAACATACCATTCCAGTCAGTACTAAATTTAGTGAATCAGCTCAACATGTCGGAAGCCGAAACGCCCTACAGGCAGGAGGAGTTAGAATGTGATTTAATGGCCACTCATTGTGAAGGGTTTAAAAAAAAAAGAATTCCAACGTCAACAAATTCACAAAGATACATGACCAACTTTCGTTGAAAAGAACTCGTGATGCAGACTTGCCTATAACTACGCAATCGCAATGACGCAAACACAATCTACCCTCAACACCCAACATCTCCCCCGCATTCTCTGTCTTCATGGCGGCGGTGTCAACGCCGAAATCTTTGAGCTTCAATGCCGCCGTCTCATCGACCGCCTCGGCTGCTCGTTTCGTCTTGTTTTCATGCAAGCGCCGTTCCTCTCAGACCCTCACCCTTCAGTTGTCGCTGTCTATGGCGATCTAGGCCCCTTTCGTCGTTGGATCAGATGGCTCCCGGAACATCCAGACATTGAGCCCCAGACTGCTGCGGAGGAGATCCGGTATCAGGTTCTGCGGGCTATGGAGGATGACACAGGGACAGGAGAGTGGGTGGGCATTCTGGGATTCTCTCAGGGCGCCAAGATTGCGGCAAGTGTTCTGTGGACGCAGGAATACATGAAGTCGAAGGGGATGAAGGAGGAAGTCTGGACGGATTTCAAGTTTGGTGTGTTTATGGCTGGCAAAGCGCCCATTCTCATGTTGGATTATCGACTTGAGAAACCGCGTCACATAGAAGATCCTTCAAAGATGAGTCCCGACTTTGAGGATTGGCCAGAGACGAACCAGGGTTTGCACGTACTTGGCCTGCCGACGCTGCACATCCATGGGTTGAGAGACCCGGGGATAGAACAGCACAAGGTTTTGATGGACAAGTATTGCAAGACAGGCACAACTAGACTTATCGAGTGGGATGGAGGACACAGGATACCTATCAAGACGCATGACGTGGATGCTGTAGCAGAGGGCATATTAGATTTGGCAAAGAGGGCTCTAGGGGAGAGCTTAGAGAACGCCGTGCTCAATTAGACCGGGTTTAGAATCCATCACCTAGACTAAAACTAGAAGAAGTCAACAATGGATTAAGATGGTTTTCGTTTAGTATAAAAATGCTCACACCTGTCCAGCAGTATGGGAAGCGAATAGTTATGGGGCAACAGCCAGGTATCTCATTAATTGTCTAATATCTACATCTATAGCACATAACCCGATCCAGATTACTTTTATGCAATGCTTTATGACTCAATGTTCTTCTCATTAACGAGGACATATCGGTATCGTGCCTTGCCCTGCTCCATATCGACAATGGCCTGGTTGGCATCCTTGAGGGGACGCTTCTCGACCCAGGGCTTGATCTTCTTGTCGACGGCAAGTTTGAGCATCTCCTCGATGTCTGCAGGCGAGCCGATGGGGCTGCCGCCGATCTTGAAGCCGCCGGCGATGAGAGTGAAGGCATTGATAGGAGGCAACTCGCCGTTGTCAGGGGCACTGTATACGTGTTAGCTGTCTATCTTTTTAGAGTGAAGGTAAAAAGATACATACCCAACCTGGATGAAGTCACCGCCATATCGGAGGAGACTCAAGTAGCCAGCAAGGGGCATCTTTGAGCTTGAGACAGTGTTAATGATGAGGTCAATGGAGCGAGCGTGCTTCTTCTCCCAGTCCTTCTCGTCGTCGGTAGCAATGTACTCATCGGCACCGAGAGCAAGGACCTCGTCCCTCTTGGAGGCTTTGCGGGAGATGCCAACAACCTTGTCAGCACCCAGAGCCTTGGCGAACAGGACAGCAAAGTGACCTAGACCACCGACACCGACAACGCCAACGGTCTTTCCGGGGCCGCAACCGTTGTTGCGCAGGGGGGTGTAGACGGTGACACCACCG
This sequence comes from Fusarium dimerum, assembly GCA_013623525.1. Lineage (NCBI taxonomy): Eukaryota > Fungi > Ascomycota > Sordariomycetes > Hypocreales > Nectriaceae > Fusarium > Fusarium dimerum. The sequence goes on from JABGLY010000554.1 coordinate 26,597, forward strand.
CACAGCATGGGAGCGGCATCCTCGGAGGCAAGCTCGTCGGGAATCTTTACAACGAAACGTGAGTCGGTTCGGTTGTAGTCGGCGTAGCCACCATAAGACTTGCCGATACCGTCGGGGTAGACGGAGCCGTAGGTGTTGACAGTCTCTCGGCAGTAGTTGGGACGACCGTTGCTGCAGTCTGGGCAGTCGTCGCGAAGGCAGCTTCGAGCCTGGGCGCCGACACCGACACGATCACCGACAGAGATGTTCTTGACGTTCTTGCCGACACGGACGGCCTTGCCTACGATCTCGTGGCCAACACAGCAGGCTGGAAATGTGTTAGTTGGGTTTGCATGATGATTGGTGCTGGTAGCTTACGGTAGGGAGTCTCGCCCCAGCCAGATCGGAGCATGTGAAGATCAGAACCGCAGATACCGCAGTGGGTGATCTTGATGTCGACGTCGTTCTCCTCCCACTTCTTGGGCTCGAAGGAACCCCATTCCATCTTTCCGTTGACGGAGTCGGGGGAGTGGCCTAGCCAACCCTGGAACTCGTAATCGGTAGACATTTTGGTGTAGTTTGTGAATTGAATGTAGATGTAAAGGGTCTCTGTTGTGGCTACTGAGTAGAGTGAAAGAAGGATGGAATGATGGGATGATGAATAGATCGATCAAGACTCAATTGAGATTCTGAGGGTTATGTCTAGATGTTATATACAAGCTCTTCTCTGTAATTCCACCGAGCATGGAACTATGTCGTAACACACCGATCAAATTCGGCAACGTCATTGAAATCCATGAGACGAGCATTATTAGTGTAAATTTTTTTTTATCTTACGCATTCAACTTATGTCCGAATTCTGAGTTGAGGAGGCGCTTGACCATATCTGTAACCCATTGCCGTGGATGGTACCCTCAATTGTATCCACTGAAATTGGGAGGGGGAATCACTAGCTGGTGACTTAGAAACGGGCCGGAGTTGGGAATCTATCCGTTCCATGCTGGCACTGCACTGTATCGTATCAAAATACGTGGAGGGAGGGCTGTGATTGTTGGTGAATCGATGAAATCGAATGGTACCGTACTGTAATGATGAATTGACATATCGGAATCAAGACGGTTATGGTAATGGTGTGAAGGGTGACGCCACTTGAAACTCTTTCATTGTACATGTAGATGATGATAAGAATTGGCGAGGTGTCGACCAGCTTTGATTACTCACACCCAGTCGATGGGCGTTGATTCAACTAACTAATTAATTACTCAAACAGTCCCGATTGTGTGTGTGTGTGTGTGTG
>JABGLY010000555.1:0-47434 GCA_013623525.1 Fusarium dimerum
AGAAGTGAGAAAAAAAAAAAAAGAAAAAAAAAAAAAAAAAAAAAAAAAAGAAAAAAAAAAAAAAAAAAAAAAAAAAAAAAAAAAAAAAAAAAAAAAAAAAAAAAAAAAAAAAAAAAAAAAAAAAAGAAAAAAAAAAAAAAAAAAAAAAAAAAAAAAAAAAAACACCAACCACTTTTTTTTTTCTTTTTTTTTTTTTTTTCTACGACAGATTCACAAGGCGATAGGTACCTACCATACCAGACAGGGCATTTCTTTGCGCAACCTCTCATTGAACCCTTTTTCTTTTTTTCTTTTCCTTTTTTTTCTCTCCCATCGCCATCAACCCCCCAACTATCAATCCAGCTCTGTCGCACATACTTTCTCCTCGTCTCCGTCGGTTCACTTTGCAGCAGACATTTTTCTTGTAATTTTCTCGCCTCCCGATTTCATTCAATTCCTCTCGTCTTTCCCCACATTCTAGCATCATGGCCCGCACCAAGGGGGATCTCGTCGCGTCTGATACTGGTGTCAACGCGCCAGCTGGTATTGACCAGACTGGCGCCGGTATCGAGAAACCTGCTAAGCGCGGTCGCGGCCGTCCCCGTCTTGATAAGCCAAGAGAATATGTTCCGTCAGGTCGCCCACGAGGTCGTCCAAAGGGAAGCACCAAGGCCGCGAAGCTGGCCCAGCTTGAAGCATCTGGCGTGCAGGTGTCGCCCGTGCAATATAAACCTACTGCCTCTACACCAAAGTCAGGACGTGGTCGCGGACGTCCTCGCAAGACAGACGCGACGCCGACATCAGCTACTCCCAAGAAACGTGGCCGGCCTTCAAAGAAAGATGCCGAGGACAAGTCGTTGATCGAGGGTGAGGGAACGCCTGTTCAGGGCGGCGCTGTTGGATACGACAACGCTATCCAGTCTGGTAAGTGATAATATACTTGTCTTGACTAAAAGCATTCCGCTCACCAGGCTGGCAGATGTTGGCTATAATGATAATGGCGATGAAGATGAAGACGCCTCAGCAGACGATATTCCTGCCATTGACGACAGAAATCAGCAATCCTATGTATGACTGAATCGAGAGGAGTGCGCGGCGCGATCGATTTTTGATCGCAAGGGCTTAGCATCCAGTTTCGGACAATCCCGTCTGGGCAAGCTTTGTATGAACTTGATGGCTAGAAGAGGGTAACTGCCAGGACAGTCATGGCATCCAACGAGCACGCCAATTGTTTCTGTCTCTGTGCTCATCCCTCTTCCGTCCTTGTCTTCCATGTCTTGTGTGTTTTTTTTTAATTTATTATCATATTTTATTTTGGGATCATGCTATGCGGTGGGTTGGTTGGTCGGTTACGCAAAATAACAGAGGCAACGGGCAAATGGGCTTTATGTAGCGTGCAACTCCAATGCAATGAAACGGAAAACTACAGATTTGTTTGAATTTAATTATCATGTGAAGGGAGACCTGATTCTTTCAGAGCCCGATTGCCGTGTCATTGAATGTGAAAGATTGGCCTCTCATGGGATACTACAGTACACACGTCAGCACTCATTCCAATCACTACTCTCTCTTCCAAATTTCAAACTCATCCTCCAGATGCCTCTTCAGCTTTTGGAACTGATTCCCAAATGACCCTCCACACCTCCAGCACTTGAAGTCCCATCGCAGATACGCCTCCTCCTTTGTATCCCTCCTCGGATCATCCTCCGCCAGCGGGAAATCCTCCAGCGGGACCAGGAAGGGCGTCGTGAACGAATTGTAATGTTTGCGATGCCGTAGCGCCTCCGAGTGCATGTCCCGCGAGAACACATGCACATGCAGATGCCGCATGCTGGGAACGGCGTGGATCCCCGCTATCACCTCGGAGGACCAGTCTCGCCCGGCCGGGAGGGTGCCATCGGTGCGAGGTTCAGCGTCCCCGTTGAGCACGGCCTGACGAGCTTTGTCGCTGACGCTGTAGGGACCTAACCGCCGTTCCAACTCCTTCGCGACGAGCCCCTTTAGTTTCTGTGTCTCCGCCTTTACAGAATTTAAGAAATCGGGATCGGCGAGGGCCTCGAATGGATGAAGGAGGTTGTGTTTCGTAGACCGTGGGAGGAGAAGAGTGTGCACAGTAGCTTTCGGATATAGATCATGGATAGCGACGAAATCATCATTATGATAGATCACGCTTGTGGGAAAAGCAGTTGGGTCTTGGAGATAGGCTCCTAGGCCCATACGGTCCCTGAAAGGATGGGATTTCTTCGGTGGTGATGATGATGATGCTGCTTTTCGTTTTGGAGTCATAAGTTCAGTGACTGTTTTGTTTTTGCGTTCTTGTTAGTATGTGATAGCTGCGACAGAGGAATGAAAAGTGGACTTACATGCATTGCGAGGAACTGGTTCGCCATGTATTTCATCTTTGGTTATGGCCTCTTCGGGCTCAGACTCTGACGGAGACATTTTCTTGTCCCCCTCTTCTCAGACGTGATGGATGTGATGGATGTGTACGGATAGAGATGATGGATTTATGATGAGGTGGGATGAAGAGGTGAGATTTGGGTAGAGCGCAGAGGGGGTGAAAAAGATGCCCCGCGGCGGGGTCATCTCATGATGGGTTGCCATGATATGAGATAATATGAGGGAATCATGATAAATCCCCCTCAATTAAAGTCACGTAATTTCTCTATCCATTTCATAAGTCATTCATCCAAATCTATATCCTATGCATCTAATCCATCCAATTCAATCATTTTGGTCACCAACTTGATAACTTCCTCATCCGCAACTCTCGCATCTGGGTTCTCAACCTTCTTCGCAATCAACTCATCCACCATTCCTCTCAATCTCGCCAGCAATACACCAATACGCGCCCATCCGCGAAGTCGTAGCCATCCATCTACGAGAAGACCTCTACCCAGAGTGTCTAGCTCGATGGGACCTGAAAAGAGAAGCAGCGTGTATGCGTTGAAGGCTATGGTAGATCAGTAATCGCTTCGCGGGTGATGAGGGTGTAACTTACGTGTGAGGTCTCGGATGAAAATCTTGCTTGTCGAGATAAGACTAAAATAAGCCATGTATGCTGCGTTCCCTGAGAATCCCTGGCTTCCGAACAGTGTACTGCTAGGGTGCACAAACACTCGTCCGTTCTCCTGGTTGAAATACTTGATCGAACGGGCCTCAGGATCCAACTCGACAGCACCTGACATGGAGCTGGCAAACTTTTTGTCTGGGTACTGGATACGAGCAATCTGCGGTGTGAACGCCGCCGCGACCAGAGCCCGTAGAAGTTGTTGGCTACCAGAGATGGTCCCATGGGCATGCCCTTCACTTGATGCCTCTGAAGGTGGAACGATGCCTATCTCGGCGAGAGCAGTGTAGTACTGCGCTCGAGTATTGGATATATCCGTCAATGTCTGGTAAGCCAGGAAATTCTCCTCGCAGAATGACCTGACCTGTCGTTGTGGCACACGATCCTGCATCATGGCATCCCACTCCTGGAACGCCTTCAGGTCTGTGATAAGATCACCATCGCCATTGTAGAATCGCATTCTCGCCGCCTTGGCCTCATCCCTCTTCTCTTGGGGAGACACGAAAGGACTTCTTGTACTCAGTATGGCAGCAATAGTCACGCACTCATCCAAACATCCAAAGATGGCTCCGAACACCATCAGCTTGCCGCATCGCAGATCAGCAGGCAACATGGCCAGTTGCTGACCCATGGCTGTGAGCTCATCCCCATCAAGAGCACCCATCCTTCGAAGCAGTTTCATCGCACCGTCGATAGCTGTCGCATCCGGCGGCGTAGGAGATCGCCCCAGAAATTCTGCCACATGTCGCATCCCCATCGCACGAACAGATAGACAGAGTTGCTCCAGGGGCACACGTCGGATCTCCGGCTCGGGCCGCTCATTCATTTGCTGCTCCAACTTTTCTGTATACAGCTTGTAGCATCTGCCCTCTTGTACACGGCCAGCTCTACCGCGTCGTTGTTTGCACGCCGCTCGTGACGCCCATGTCTCCTCAAGCTTTCTCATGTTGCTCTGCGCGTCAAAACTCGTCTCCTTGACCTTCCCGCTATCAATGACCACGACAATGTCATCAATGGTGATCGAGGTCTCTGCCACATTGGTTGCTACCACGACCTTGCGCTTGCCAGGGGGTGGACTAGAAAACACCCTCTTTTGCTCACGTGTTTCGAGAGAGGCATGCAGGGGAAGGATGTGAAGAGAATTGACCGCGCGTAGAGCATGGCAACAGTGATTAATCTCGCCAACACCTGGAAGGAAGATAAGAATGCCTCCTGACTTCTTTTCGTACGACAGCTCAAAATCAATAGCCTTGACTGCCTCAACAATCAGGTTGTAGTTGATGCGGTGGCCCAGTTTCTGGATAATCTTGCCCATGCTATCGCCAGAGATGAACTCTGCGTCAGATTTCTCAACACCATAGTTGGTCATACGGATAACATCGTCGAGGTAATACTCGTCCACAGGGAACGTTCGTCCTGGGATTTCGACAGAGCCAACGCTGAGCCCCTCTGAAGCAAAGTAGTAACGGAAAGTTGCCGCGTCTAGCGTCGCAGACATGAGCACAAGCTTCAACATGTCCTTTTTGTTCTTCATGACCTCTCTGATGAGGTTCAGTAAGAAGTCGGTATCGAGACTTCGCTCGTGGACTTCGTCAATGACAACGTGACTAACGTCAGCCAAGGAAGCAACAACATCCTCCACACGCCCTCCTGAGGTCTGCAGTCGCCTAAGCAGCACACCAGTGGTCACGAATGTGATCTTGGTGTCCTTCGACCTTCGCGATTCACCTCGAATAGCGTAACCAACCTCTTCGCCCACCCGCGAGCATCTCTCCTCAGCCACACGATCTGCAAGCCCAAGAGCCGAGATTCGTCGCGGTTGTGTCACAATCATGTTTGCACATCCACCAAATCCGCGCTCGTAGAGGTCATCAAGCACAAACTGCATCGATTGCGTGGATTTTCCTGAGCCCGTCTCTCCGCTGATGATGGTGACGTGGTTTGCGTTGACCGTCTCGACAATGGTTTGACGCATATGCCACGCAGGCAATTTCTGTCGCTTCCCAATCATTGCCTCCCATGATGCGGTCTGTGTCCGCTGTAACCACTGATCCTTTGTTCTCTCATCCTTAACCCACTTGATCAGCTTGGGAGCTCTTGCTGACCGCTTCGGCTGTGGAATGGCAGCCACAGGCTTCAACTCGGCTGCTGCAGACGAGACGGCCGAGATATCCAGGAGCTTTCCGGGATGCTCAATTATCTCGTTGATGTTCTGCTGTACCCAATCCATAATCAGATAAATTTTCATGGGCTCGTCTCGCAGCGACTCTTCAAGATACTCCAATGCCTTTCTGATGATGCTGAGCTTGATATAAGATGGCAGGTTGGCGACAACAGACAATATCAATGTGGAAGGATAAGTAGTTGCGCGGCGGATTTGCAGAAACGTTTCCACTTCTTGCTGCCCATTCTTAACAGAATCCAGCTTGATACGGATGACTTTATCACCCTCACGCTGGAACCCATCTCCGTATATCGCCTCGAGACTTGCAACCTCCTCTTCCCATCGCTCCTCAGGTGACCCCAGATCCAGAAAGTCATCGGATCCGTCTGAAGCTGGAGCGCTGGCTGGAAAAAGGAGACTCTGGAGTGTCTCAGCTGCCTTGTCCTCATCACCACCTTGCTCGTCTAGAACTCTGGTGGCCAATTCCAACGAGTAGCCAGACTGCGCCAAACGCTTGATAATGCCTTCTCTCCTAAGATCAGTCGCACCGACAGATACGCCAGCTGAGTAGCTCTCTGGCAAGGCCCAGCGAGGGAGGTCATCCTCAGGAACGTGGATGAGGAGCCACTCGAGAGTCTCTTCTCTGTCCTTGCAGTATTCGACTGCCTCTTCAACATGACTCCTTCTAAAGCCCAGTTTGTCCAACTCGACCACGATTGAATCCTTCTTGTTCTTGGGCATGGTCACTCCATTTGGATTCCATTTAACACCCTTCCTCAACAGCGTCTCAAGCTGTGTCCTCGTCTTCTTGCCCATCTCAACCTTGGGAGCAGTATCCCAACCCTTCATAATGCTTGAGGAGCGGCCAGATCCTCCCGCGTTACTGAGCAATACCAGACCAGCTGCACCAGGCATGGCTTCTGCCTTTGCTTTTGCGGCTTCTTGTTCTTTCCTTTTCTTTTCAGAGGCTGCCTTGGCATCCTGGCGCTCTAGCAATGTCTTGAAAGGATCGGCTTCATACATCCATGCCTTACCCTCCTTCACATCTTGGGTCTTGAGAGCCTGGAAGTCTTTCCAGAGTGCCTTATGATCTGGTGGCAAAACAGTATGTTTGTTCTGCATACTGCACACTCTAAAAAGGGCATATGTAGCCGCGGCATGTTTAGCCTCGATGGCAGTTGACCGTGTAATGAGGTGTTTGTGTGTAGCAGGAATCTTGAACGGCTCCAGCCTGATCATCTGTTGTGTTTTGGCATCTTTTGCACTCAACGTAACCCATACTGAGAAACCCTCAGGCGTCTTCCTCGTATCATAGTCTGGCTTCTCCCAGCGTTGCTTCTGGCAGTACTCGCTGAGCAAGTTGACAGGCAACTTTCCTGTCCATGATGACCCTCCAATCAGCTGCTTCACTGTAGGCTTGGGTGGTCCTGACGAGGGGCTTTCTGAAGCAGCAGCCTGTGCGGCTTTTGACCCTTTCTTACCCTTTCCCTGCTCTTTGGGCTCAGGGAGGGGATTAGAAAGGTCAATCTTGGCCTTCCCTTTCTTGACCATGGTGGAATGTGAGTCTGGCGTCGTCACTTGTAAGTTACAAAGATCTGAGCCGATGCGTTGATTTCTGGAGGGTGTCAAGGGATACGCGACCACAACTCTCCGCCTAGAAAGAGAACACTGGCGTCTGTTGTAGAAAGCAACTTCCGATTCTGTTCCGAGTGTCACCCTTTTCTTTTTCCATTTGTTGGTGACGAATGTCGTCAATATCCAAGCATGGGAAGTTCTGTGCTGATGTAAGGAGAAGCAAGAATGCGCACTGTAGACGACAGGGAGATTTTGTTGTCTACTACAGTGCGGTAAATATCGGTTTGAGAACCCCACCATCCCACTTCAATTGGGTCGGTCCTTCCATGACATACAGTACCTACCAGAGTACAAACATGAAGAAAATTCAGGGCAAGTTCCCCTCCATAGTTTCTATAGGTATGCAAAAATTTAAACATAAGCAAGAGAATCTACAGTACCAAGTCAAATTATAACTTCAAAACTCATAATGATTGAGGCAAACACTCTTATTTTTATTGACTACGGGATGATCATCTCAAATCAGATTCACCACCACTTGGCGGTAAATCAACCGCAGTAACCAAATTCCCCATCTCAAGCACGAATGCACTAGCATCGGCTTCCAAGCCCCAGCTGTCTTCATTTGGACGCTGTGAGACTTGTTCGGCGGTCGCCTTTGTTGAGTTCCATGCGCCTGTAACACCATCCTCATGATGTCTCGTCATACACGTGAACCCATCGACCACCGTTCTCTCCAGCCAAGGCATGGCCTATCTCCACCATGGCCGTCCTCGGCTTCCTCTTCACTCAGGCTGGAGCTTTCAAGCTACCATAGGGCCTGTGCAACGCAGGGAACCAGGTCCCTCGTGTTAATCCTTGAGCGTAAATTAAAAAAAAAGATGATGTAAAGGGGTGATATCATGTGGGCAGGGGGAAGTATAATGCAGAGCCAGACAAGAACTGCGTATGGGAAGCATGTCGTGGTTGTGTCATATTGCTAAGGGGAAGGGGGGGGGGAGCGAAGTGGATGACTCTGGTCAGTTTTAAATATCCTCTACAGGTGTAATAGAATAACCATGAATCTTTGTGATTTGTGATTTCTTTTCAGGAGGTCAGGCCAGCAACAAAAGAATGCCAACTCTTTACATGTCCATAGAGTCACCCCCGTTGTTGAAGCTGAAGCCGCCAGATTGCTGAGCATTGTTGGCACCAAAGCCAAAGGTGCCGTTGGGACCGGCAGGCTGACCAGCACCCTCATCAGCATTCTCCTCATCATCAGAGAAGTACTTCTCAATGATGTTGTAGGCCTTCATGTAGATCTCCTCGTTGGCGTTGTTCTGGCAGTCGTGGATCTTCTCCATGCCGCCACACTCCTCAATGAAGAGAGCATAGCGGTTGATAGAGTCACCACTCTCTCCGGCAGCCTGCTTGTCGAGGTCACCAATCTTGAGGATGTTCTCAAGACCGTCAAGGGCAACCTGGATGATCTTGTTGTCGGGGCAGGCGAGGAGATCGCATAGGGGCTTGATGCAGCCCTGGGAGACGAGGTAACGGATCTGCTCGGGCTTCTGGAGACCACCAGAAGTGGCATTGCTGATGGCCCAGCATGCCTCCTTGCGCGTCTTGAGGTCGCCGTTCTGAAGAAGGTGGATCAGAGGAGGAATGATGTTGGCATCGATGACAGCCTGGATCTGGTTCGAGTTGCCGGCCGTGATGTTGGAGATGGTCCAGCAGGCCTCCTTGCGGATGCCATCCTTGGTGGAGCTAAGGAGGGAGAGGAGGCAAGGAAGGGCGCCACAGTTGATGATGACCTGAGTCTGAACATCATCACCAGTAACGATGTTACCAACAGAACGCAGAGCGGGGGTCTGGACAGAGGTGGAGGCGTGCATGAGGAGCTCCACCAGTCGGCGAGGAATGCCAGCCTCAATGACAGCCTGAATCTTGTCGTTGGAGCCGTCAGATAGGTATGAGATGGCCCAGCAGGCATCGATCAGGACCTCATCATCAAGAGAGTAGACAAGCTTGGAGAGGACAGGAAGAGCGGGGGCGATCTACAAACGGGGTTAGTAAGAAAATGGAAAAAAGATGACTATGCTGTCACTTACAGTGTTCCAGTCGGGCTGAGGGGTCTTGCCACGGCAGAAGTTGCTAAGGGTCCAAGTAGCATTGCGGAGCATGCTAAGCTTGCGGCTGTCACCGAGAAGGTTAAGAAGGGGCTTCAGAGCACCACAGCTGAGGACGTAGTCACGGCAGTGAGGGCTGTCACCGGCGATGTTGCCGAGGGCCCAGACAGCCTGCTCGCGCACATCAGGTTCGGGGCTGGCAAGAAGCTCAACGAAGATGGGAACGGCACCAGCCTCGATAACAACTTGGGTCTGAGTGGCAGAGCCCGAGGCAATGTTGGTCAGGGCCCAGGCAGCCTCGAATTGAACCAGGGTGTGAGGGGATCGAAGGAACTCGACGAATCGGCTAACGACACCGGTCTTGATGACCTCCTCAATAGGAGGGTTTCGCTCCTTGGAGAGGAGTTTTCGGAACTTGGTTGTGGCCTGGATCTGGAGGTCGATTTGATCAGAGAAGACACCAGCGACCATCTGAGGGAGGTCCTCATTCAACTAGGGCGTTTCAAGTTAGCCATCTGGGTTTTCAATCAAGGTACAAGACAGGATTGAGCGAGGGAGCCAGAGTGAGTATGCTAGGGATGCCGAAGAGGACGTCGGCATAGCCATGACTGCAGTTGAGGCTCATCTTGCTCAGGTCATTCGAAGCCGAATGTGGGGTTATAAGAGAAAGATTTCCCCCACATCTTCACAAGCGGCAAGAACGGGAGAAAGCGGCGTGGTCTGAAGCTCCAGAACGGAAGCATCATAGGTCCAGGGAAGTAAAAAGAAAAGCTCAGTAGCATCATACATACCTGGGACTCAGTAGGGGCAGACTCATCATCGCTGTCGGGGGCGGCACCAAGGGAGGCGCCAGGTCGGTTCTCACCGGTTCCAATACCTCGTCGCTTGGCCAAGTTCTCCTCACGCTTCGCCTTTCGGATCTCAACCTGCTGCTCTTCGCGGCGACGACGGAGCTCTTCAGGCTTGAAGGTGTTCTTCGCCTTGAACTGGGTTCGACGATGTTCGGGGATGTATCGCTCAGCCATGGTTGCGGACTGTTGTGTTTTGATGAAGATGAGAGGAGGAGGAGGGGCGTTGTTGTGGTAGAGACCAGCAAAATATTGTGCGGGGCGCAATCACGGGCAGCGCAAAAAAGGGGAGGGGGGTTCCTTTGGGTTATGAGTAAGAGAGTAAGAGGCGGCGTTTGATGGAAGAAGCGTGCTGGCTCAGGCGGAATTCTGTCCAAAGTTGAATGATTACGGAGAGGAAAAAGGAAGTTATGAAGAGTAGAAAAGGAGAAGGATTTTTTATTTTTGTTTGTTATTGTTGATGGGGAGAGGAAAAAAAAAGATGAAGGAGAACAAGGTCGGTCTTGGGGTTGGTCGCCGGTCGACCAGGGACTAGTAAGGCGGATGAAATGATTTGACCCAGCAGACGAGACTCTCTTTGGATACAGCGTCTCTATTACTGTGGATGCTAAGGTGCTAGAGGCCTAGTGTTTTGGGGCCTGAAAGGAAGCCACTGCCGTCTGTAAAATAAGGGCCCCGTCAACGAGTGCTTGTGTTTCTGGGGGAGATTTCAGGTGATTTCAGCCTCAGGCATCATGTGCAGTCAGTGAGTTTTGCTTGTCAGGCAGTGATTGTAAAAGCCAGAATGTCAACCAAAATTTGGGAGGCGAGTGTCTGATGGCTTAAACATGGAGGTAACTTTAATTCATTCACTAGAAAAGAGGCCGAACAGAGAGAGGTGAAGAAAAAAAAACCAGATAAAGTGGGTGGTGGCACACTTCATGATGGAAATCTTGTTGATCATCTACGAGCTTTGTCTTGACCCTTCGAGTCAGGATGGGGGCGGCGTTCACTAGTGACGTTGAGCAATCATTCATTGAAGTAGTTAATCAAAAGAAGAAGAAAAGAAACACGAGGAAGGATGCGTTTATATGTGGGTACTGGTTGTTGTGGTCAAATTTGACAAGCAGGGTCATGAAGCCTTTTTTTTTCTTCTTGAGTAGTAATGAGTCTAAGCAGATTTGTGCAAATGATAGAGATTCTTTCCCTTCTATTCTCCTCTTTCTCGAGTCCCTACTTCACTGGTCGTTCACTGGGTGCTGACCAACTGAGGTATGGCAGGGTCTGCCATTCACACTCGAAGTCACTAACTACAACCGCATCCTTCTTGAATCGGCCAATATATAACCGTAAGGATCTTAAAATGATTCCTCTAACTCAGTATGGTTGCTTTAGTTTTACAATTATATTTGGCCAGATACAGGATATTTAATGTAGTTCAAGAGTGAGAGAGTCACTTAGAAGAGCAATTCGGAATTTCTTGCTGTAATAGTAGCAGTTATTGCCCTTGAACGCAGACAACTACACTTAACTTATGAATAGCTCCTAAAGTAGTTAGTGGCTAGGTACACTTCCACTCACCAGCAAGTACATTTACCCAGCTCTCCCAACACCCCACGTGAACCATCACATGCCCTCGTGCCAATCTTCCCTCGAGGATCACCCTTAACGCGTCTTAGCTTCCGCTACCAACATCACTATCCACCGCGTTACCGGCAATCTTTACATGGTTTCGACGCTGACGATACTTTAATTGGCCATTTGATATCACCGCAATTCAGCAACCAACCTTTTTTCCTTCTACAATCAATCAACGATGCATGATTCCTTTCGGAAATGGCTCCATCGGCTGACGTAGCGTCGGTGCTACCCAAGGGCTATATAAGTATTCGCGACATTCTGGATGGCAAAGTAGCAAATCATTCTATGGTCAACGTGATTGGCGTTGTTATAGATTTTCGCGTGCCGTGTCCGACAAGAGGCGCTGGTCAGATATTTCTCCCCTTCGTGCTAGATGTTCTTGTATATTAACGTGCCAAAGATTGGAAATGTCAGCTGCGCCTTGTCGACGCATCAGTTCAAGATGATGACAGCTCGTCACTCAGCGTAAACATCTTCCGACCTGAGGCTGAAATGCCTGTCGTTGGCTGCGGTGATGTAGTGTTACTCCGTATGTTCAAGGTAAATATGTAATGTCCTTGCCTGATTATCGATCTTTACTGAACATCGGCAGACCCAACAACAGTACATGGACGAAAGATCACTTTTGTCAAATTACACATCAAAAATATCCGTTTTCAATGCTTCAAAGATACCCAAACCGCCAGCGAGTGCTGAGCAAGCTCTTCGACCAGGCCCGGGAAGAAAAGATACGGTACCAGACGTACGTGAAAGCACATGTGTTTCCTACATGTACCATGGTCTTAGCAAAGAAAGTGTCCCGACAGAGCAAGAGTTCGAACTTGTCAAACTACAATCAGCAAACATCAAGAACAAGTTTCGCTTGTTGGACAGTGTTCGTGATGGACAATTCTGCGATGCGGTTGTACAGATCGTGCGAGAACCTTACGACATGGGCGACAAGTTCACTCTATGGGTATCGGACTACACCGAGAATTCATACTTTTATTGTCACTCGATCAACAGCGAAGGATTTTCCGAAGGCATGGACGGTGATCCGTATGCCTACACTGCCAAATTCATGCCGTCGCAATCCAAATCTCAGTGGAAAGGCCCTTTTGGCAAACGTAGCTTACAAGTTTCGTGCTGGGAACCACACGCTACCATGATCCGCGAAGCAGGCCTGACTTATGGAGATTGGGTACATTTGCGAAACCTCCAAATCAAGAATGGACGAAATGGCGCCAACCTGGAGGGCTTTCTTCGTGAAGATCGGGGATCGTATGGAGTTAAGATGAACCTGTACAAACTGGATGCGGGAGAAGATCGCGAGACTATCGATCCTCAACTCAAAGAAGCCCTTCGCCGAAAGAGAGATTACGAGCAAAGTAAAAAGAAGCAACTCAAAGATATCACCGAAGCTGCAAAGGCTGGTCTGAAGCGGAAGGCCGTGCTCGAGTCGGATACAGAACCCAAGGCCAAGAAGAAGAACTCAAAAGCTCGAAAGAACGAGAAACGTAATGCGAAACGACAGGCCGAAAAGGAGAGACGAGAGGTGCGAGAAGTGCAAGAGGTACAAGAAGAGATTGTAGTTGCCGCCGTCGACACAAATCCATCAGGTAAAAAACATGCCGTTTCCCTGTCCATGACTGGCCTTGCTAACAGCCAGCTTAGTAAAATGTGAGAACGTGAACAAACCCACAAGCTCAGTCTCTGAGATGCTGGAGTTTGTCAAGATACCTACCACCATCGACGGAAACGAGATCACTGTCCAATTACCCTTTGTCAACCTGACATATCGTTCGAACGTCCGAGTTGTTGACTTTTCTCCTTCCATGTTGGAAGATTTTGCCCACGCGAAAAAGTTTAGCGAATATGACGTTTTGTCGGACAACGAAGCTTCAGAATCAGATTCGAGCTCAGATCAAGAGCATGACTCGACGATGGAATCTACAAACAGCAAACATTGGGAGTGGCGATTCTTTCTTCAGCTCGAAAACGCACATTCACGTAATGGGCGGGAGAGGATATGGGTCGCTGTGGACAACTCTTCAGGTCAGTGTTTATTAGGTCTCGATGCATCTAACCTGCGTCGTGACAGAGGGGCTCTCGAAACTCTACGGGAGAAGCTGTTCTTACTCTGGGGCAACCTGGAAGAACACAAGAGAGGAGAACAGGAGAAGAAAGAGAGGCGATTGAAGGCGGCCAGACAGGGCAAGCCACCAGAGGACAGCGGCGATGAAGGCGAAGATGTCACGAAAGGGTCAGATCAGACTGTCATGAATCGTCCTTTCTCGTGTTGTATTCGGCAATACGGCGTCAAGGTGGGAGAATCCGACCCAGCGAAAGCAGATGCAGGAGAAGGCAAGCGCTGGCAGAGAATATTCAGTTTGTTCGGAACCAAAATATCGGGATAGAGTTGTTCTCCCATGATAGATTTAATTATGCAATATCCTCTTTCTCATCATGGTGCTACAACCTGTCCTATGTTTGTAAAGATGGGCATGTTAATTTTCTTCTCGATTCCGCTATGCGTGGTGGATAACATTTATCAGTCATGATATCCATCCGATCGCCCATCCAGTAACCCCACAACACCATGGTCGATCGTCCACGATCGCACAGCCGGTTCCATGGTCTAATGGTTATGACTGCGGATTCTGATTCCGCCAGCCTGGGTTCGATTCCCAGTGGAACCTAACATGCCACAGCATACTAGCTCTTTTTTTGTGTTTTTTCTTCTTCTTTTTTTTGCTTCTCCTTATCGATTGATAGTTCCCCTAAGATCTGCGCTGTCAATTATCCAGGTTAAAACTACCAAAGTAGATACACCACTAATGTATCAATGCATAACAGCACAATCCTCCTGATTCTTCCCTACATATATATATATCATTGATCACAATTAGGTATGCATAGATCATATACGTGAGAAAATTCTTCTTAATTGAACCATGTCATGTCCGCCATACCAAAAGGAAAACATTAGACAACTAGAGAAGGGGAAAACAATGACAAAGGGAACAAAACACACAAGTTCCAAGCTTCACGAAAGGGCCACCACTCCTTAAACATTCCCTTCCATTTTTTTCCATCCATCATGTAAATGTCGAAGAAGACGTTGACATTAAAAAAAAAAGATCAACACACTTTGAGTATTCATACTTGCTTACAACAGATATAAGAGAGAGCAAAAAACACCCCATAAAACAAATCCCGCCCAGGTTCTTTTGTTCAGTCACCCAACACTTCATCATCTGACTCGTGAGCTTGTCGTTGATTATCTTCTTCTTCCTCCTCCTCATCGTCATCCTCAATCGGATCATCTACCAGTTCCTTACTGCGAAGATCCGCTCTTGAGCCTTCCTCTGGAGGCGGCGTATCGTCAAAGACGTCGTCTATATCGTCGTCATCATCTCGGACAACGGCTTCACTGAGGTGTTGCCTTAGAGACTTTGAAGGAGGTTGAGTAGGTGTGGCTTGTGCTTGGGCATTTGGTGCTGCCGGCGTCTTCTTTCTGGTGCGCTCTGCTAGTTTTCGCTCGTCAAGATATGTGACGACTTCTTTGAAATTATGGCCCAGCTTGTTCTGGTTACGGAGGAGGCGGCGACGTAGTTTGCCTGCCTGAGCTCCTCGGTTGTCGACGAGTTTGGCCGTGATGGTGAGGACATACTTGGCTGCGAGTTCGCAGAGTGCCTTTTCGGCCTTGAGCTCCTCGGCAAAGCGCTCTTCTTGTGTCAGGTTCTCGTCCTCATCCTCTTCTTCATCCTCATCTTCCTCGTCGTCCATGGGGTCCTCATCATCTGCCGGCTCATTGAGTGTCTTGTGCTTCTTGGACTTCTTGGCATACAGCTTCTCTGCGCCGTCAAAGATGGAAATGAGCTCAGGTACCAATGCAGGCTCAATCTCCTGGATGAGGTTCTTGTACTTGGAGACATCAGGGGCTTGGTCTCCAGAGCTTGATGAGGGGCGGAAACGCTCAATGGCAGGTCGGAGGGTGGCAAATGCGAGGTGGAGATCGCAAAGGCTGCCGGTTGCAAAGAGACGAAGCGGATCGATAGCTGCCCGTGATGACAGTGTTTCGATCAGATGTCGGCGGAATGTCTGCCGTAGCACGGACAAGTTGTCCAGTTCAGCATCGGCAACATCTACTCCTGATGACAAAAGCTTCGAGATTCCCCTAACCTTCCACATAAAGTAGAACTGTGCGCTCTTGATGGCGAACGTGACGACCTCATCCTCAAGGTCGTCGATCTCGTCATCGAGGGGCTCGTACTTTCCACGGTGAACGATGCTCGTCAGAATTTGGATCACTGATGAAGACGAATCAGATGAACCGCCCTCGGCCTCCAGAATATCCACACAATCTGAGATGCTGGCCAGCTTGCTAATCTTGAGTAATATCGTCAACAGCTCTCCAAGGGGTGCTTCTGCGAGATTACCTCGAGCTGAAAGCTCACAAGTCTTGTCAAAATTCCGCAATGAGGCAACAGAAGTTTCCCAGAGATTGGACAGTTTGCTGTCGGTGAGCTCCTCAAGTTCTTCATATTGTCGTGAATGCAGCAGAGCCGCGGTCGCCTCAGACAAGACTCTCTTATCATCATGCCTGTTAAACTGTGTGCTGATCTCGTCGAGCAACTCCTCAAACTTGGTTGAGTCTTGCCGTAGTTGCTGGAAGGCGTCTAGATTAAGGAAATGGACCAGTCGTAGCACAGTAGCTGCCGTTCCAGGTTCGGCACCGTACTTGTTCAACAGCCTGGGGATGAGGGTCGCTAGGCTGAGAGCAATATCCTCCGAGGTCTCGTCTACTTCCGATCGATGCGGTCTCTTCTTGTGCCTGTCAGAGTCGCTTGCATGGGCGAGACTTGACTTGACTGCGGAACTCAAAACATCCAGCAAGATGGACTCTTCGTTGGGCGTAGGCGCAACCTCCTTCTTAAAGATAGCTTCGGGACTACTTCGCTTCGACGATGAGCCGGATGCACTGCTTGTCGTGTGATCGAACAACAGGTATCCCGCCAAAAGTCCAAGCTTTCTCAACTCTTCAACCTTTTCATAGAGGACCTCCGAAGCGAGAGAGATTCTGGTGTCGGGGACTGTTGACTCCAGGAGATCTGCCGCGATGTCAAGGCCTGTGCCTTGCCCGCTCTGTTCTTCCTCGATCTGCGCATCATAAATGGCAAGCGTCTCGGCGAGACACTTGATTCTGACCCATTCCTCTTGTGGGATGTCGTAGTTCTCATCGTCATTACCCTCTAGAATTTCCGCTAGGACCTCGGCACCACCAATCTGGTCAATTTTGCTTTCTTCGGCCTCCTCGACACAGGCCACAAAGAACCCAACGACTGCCTTGCGGATCCTGATCTCGGTGTCAAAAATGAGCTTACCAACAGCGTCAATCTCATCCGGTTCAAGCATAGCCGCCGCACGCAAATGGTCGACGGCCTGAATGGCAGCGACTCGCACAAAGATCTCGGCATCTTTACAAGCCATCTCGACCATGCGCGGCCGGAAACGGTCAATAAAGTGACCGAGTTGCTGCGCATCACCCTTGAAGATCTTACCGAGCTGCTTCAACACCTCCTGACGAGTCGTTGCGTTGGTGTCTGACAGCATCCATCCCAGATAGCGTAGATATCCAGGTTCCAGAAAGACATTAGGCAATATGCCTATCCAAGTTCCCAGTGCTTCAACACATTCCGTCCTGATCTTGGGGTCAATATCCCTGTATCGATGGACGAAAATAGTGTCAAAGAAAGACTGGATCTCGTCACTGCAGACTTTGCGGTACTCGGTGGCCTGGCTCAGATCCTTTTTGTAAACATCAACAGTTTTAGGTTTGTTCTTGGACTTGTTCACGTTCTGTAGCGCCGTCTCGGCCTTGCTAATTCTTGTGTCAAGGATATCTGCGACAGTGACGAGTCCGGTCTGGACGGCGAGAGCAATCGTGGTGGCAGTGTGGCGAAAAGGTCTTAGAGAAGACGACGACATACTGGCCAACCAGGCGTGAAGGTTCTCGATCAGAAACTCCTCCTTGTATAAAAGTTCTGATTCGTGGCATGAGATGATGAGTTCCTGGAAAAAGGTGACCAGCGTGTCGCGAAAGGAGCGAGTGGTTTTGGACTTGGCGATGAGAAGATATTCGGTAATGGGTTGCTACAATTGTCATCAGCATCTCAGGGTTCGCATGGATGCTGGTGTGGCATCATACCTCTTGGTAGACAGTCTGGAAATCTATCAGCCTGTTGGGGATGTTCTCTGGATCGCGGATGTCGTCTTCTGTGACTTCCTGGTCACAGCCGGCACACTGCAGGATACAGTTGACGAGGTTGGCTAGACCAGCAGCTTCACTCTCGCGATACTGCTGCAGCCAGTCCGCAACGACCGTATCGGTGCGGGTGCCAGAACCGAACAAATCAGCTAGAATCGCGTCAGCTCATGAACGGCACAAGCCTTGCGCACAAGCCTTGCGCACAAGTTTGACAAGGTGGTGGCGAGGGATCATCATACCAAAGAGACCTGTTCCATGCTCTGCCGCATCGATGCGAACCGTCTTCTTTGGCCGAGAAGGAAGACTCTTTGCGGCGTGAGCTGTTCGTGCGGGTTGCGCAGGTTGTGTTCCGTTGGTTCTGGGCTTTTTGGATGCAGGCTTCTTTGCGCGACTTGTTTGCGACGACTTCTTCCTGGAACGAGGAGCGGGGTGGTCCTCGTCGCTCTCATGATCGGGTTCATCATCGTCGCTCATCTCCTCGTCTGAGCCTGGCGCCTCGTCCCCCTCATCTACCTCTTCCTCTTCTTCACCATCCTCATCATCATCGGTCCTCTTGCGCTTTGTGTTTGTCGATTGAGTTGTGGGTTCGGGTGTGAACTTTGATGGAGCTCTCACGACGCGTCCAGAGCGACGACGCGCCGTAGCATCTGGGTCGGGTGTCGGGCTCGCGTTGTTGTCCATGATTGAATTGTGATGTTAATCAGACAGCTGGCATTGAGTAGAGGGGGAATCCGTCAGACTCGCCCTGGTATAAGGACGACAATGATGTTTCTAACCACTTGTCGCGTCGCGTGGATGACGGCTGGGATACTTTGGGGAAAGCGTGTGGTAGGGTAATAATAGTGGGTGAATTAGAGAGCGGTAGAATGTCGGTGGGCGTGGATGCCTTGTAGCTCCTGGAGCTTCCACTACCTGCCCGAGTTGAGGTGGCGGCTGGGTGGGAACTGGGGAGCCTGTGCCACATTAGGCGACCCCTCTCAGCCACATCAGGCGAGCAGGCAGGTACCTAGGTAGGTAGGTAGTGTAGAGCACCAGCCACATTTGCAAGCTCCAACATGGAATCCCTACCATAACGTTATGATTGGGTGTTCTCTTATTCATTATCTTAGTACACAATCTACCAGTTTGTTAAGCTTGATGGGCACAAGCAAGAATTGTTTCTTTTCCCGCCATACTCTCACTTTCTGATCAACCTCAATTCCTTCTGGTAGATACATTCTCATCATGATCTTTCAATGGAGTCACCTTTCCCTCCGTCTTCCTCACACCCTGGCGATGGCCATATCGTGGTCGCCCCTCTACCAGGAGGGGGAAGCGGGCTTCAAGTCATGACTTATCAGTATCCTCTGAAGCTGATATCTCCTTCACCCTCAACAAGCCAACCGAGCACTCTTGTCTTTTTGTTGTCCTACGGCGGTGGTTTGGTTGCTGGGGACAGCGTCAATCTATCGATTCACATCCTATCTCCAGCTAGACTCACCATTGCTACTCAAGGACATACCAAGATCTTCAAGTCTCCTTCGCCAGACATCATAACGAGACAAAACATAGATGTACGGCTTGACGATGACGCCTCTTTGTGTCTCCTCCCGGACCCGGTCCAACCTTTTGAGGATAGTGTTTTCTCACAGGTGCAGCGGTTCTTCCTCACAGATCGATCTTCGCTCTGCCTGTTGGACTGGGTTACTCAGGGCCGTTATGCGCGTGGTGAAGATTGGAGTTTTGTCAAATGGACGGGGCGAAACGAAGTATGGCTGAGGAACGACCGGGGCTCAGCCAAGGACAGGCTCCTGGTCAGAGACTCTGTCATCTTGTCAAGAGATGGTAGTCTTGCGGTTGGTCGATCACTCAAAGAAATGATGCAAGATAAAGGTGTATCGGGGACTTTAATTCTACGCGGGAGTCTGACAGACTCTTTAGGCAAGTTCTTCTTGTCTGAATTCTCCGCCCTTCCTCGCATCGGAGCGCAAGACTTTCGCTCTCCAGAAGCTCTGGCCAAAGGAAGCCCAGCGCAAAGCAGCCATGAAGTCTGGAGATCTCAGAGATTATCGAAGGAGAAGAAGGACGGCCTGCTCTGGTCGGCGGCACTGGTCAGGAGCTGTGTCGTGGTTAAGTTCGGGGCGACGACGGTGGAGGCTGGAAAGGAATGGATAGGTTCCATGATTATTAAGGAGGGAAGCGTTTCCGCGAACTTTGGAGAACAAGCATTGATGAGCTTACGCTGAAATGTTTAGACTTGGGTTCCAAGCCAGCATGTCATGAGGGCCATGACAAATGAATGAATGGCGAGAACTAGATAATGTTGGGCTATATAGAGAAGCCATGGTCGTCAACATGCACATCTACCACTACGCGCCTCATACCATCAAGAATTCGGATTGAACAGGAGTCTACCATTACATCCTCGCCTTGATGCTAAGATGGCCATAAATTTCTTCTGTTGATATATTACCACCACTCGTTATAGATCCCCTCATACAGTCAGTGTAAGCGGTGATAGTAGAGCAAGTACGTGTATGTATAGTGGGCTGGCTCAAGCCCCCCACCTTTTCCGAACCCGTCCCCCACCAAGCAAAACTTTGGCGCTTGACCCATGCATCCAAATTTTTGACAGGCATTGTGACTTATTACTATCACTTTCCATCTCGAATTATAATACCAACGACATTCTCAAAGCTAGCTACTCGTCCGCTCTTTCGCTCGAAACGGTCTCATCCTACCAATTGCTGCGAACCGCTCCCTTAGAGACTCCAACATGAACCGCGGAAGAGCTTCCGCTCGCGGCGCCCGTGGTACACAGAGAGCAGCCGCCGCTGGTCAGCGACAAACCACCGACGAGGCCAACCCAAGTCGAACGGCTACACCTACAGCATCAGGCACAGTCACTCCAGCTACTCGAAGTACGCCGGCGCCGGCTCGAGGCGGTTCTACGACACGCGCAAGCCGTGGCCCTTCAGTGGCTCGATTTAGACCAAAGAATGTCCGTCGAGATGAGTCAGAACGAGATAATCTAGCTCGTCTGGAAGAACAAAAGGCCAATGAGAGAGCGGCCGATGAGAGGAGAGCGCGTGGTCGCTCACGGTTCAGGAGTAAGAGGAGTCGTGGCGATGCGATGGGTAGCAGAGGCGGATTTGGTAGAATCATTTCCGGAGCCAGTGGTCCCTTCTCGTCAGGCGCAGGAGGTAAGGAGCATTCTACAGCAGATCATTCTTTTTTAAAAGCGCGCTCCGTATAACTAACACCTCTTCACAGGTTTCGGATCATCGGGAGGCGGATGGGGAACTGGAGGTGGTGGTGGTTTTGGTGGTGGAGGCTTCGGTCGATCCTTTAAATCAGACTCGAAATCAGGCTTCGCCACAGCAGACGGTTCACGATTTAGAGAAGCACGAATTAATGCCGACAAGCTCAACTCTAACACTCCCGACGAGGAATTGGACAGCGAGGATGAGGCCATGCTGGCGGCCTTGGGCTCAAAACCTGCTAGTGTCCTACCGATAGGCATCTACAGAAAGGAACACAAGGATGAAGGTGTGGTTGTCGCTACAACGGCTGAACTCGAAGCTGCGGAAAATGCGCAGAATGCGCCGCCCGCCAGCGGCGAGGAGGAGAGTCTTTGGGTAGATGGCGATGGGCAAGCTCCTCAAATCCCGACTGAACAGTCAGAAGAGGGCGGAGTATGGGGCACAGACGAGAAGCCCGTCATCAAGAAGGAACCAGAGCTCGATGATAAGATGGACCTTGATTCTGGACCCAAGGCTGAGACTGAGGAGAAGGGTAAGTCTCGGGCAAGCTCGGGAACCCCCGTCGCGAAACCCAAGAAGCTCTCTCCTCAGGATCTCGAGGACAAAATGATCCAGTCCGACCTTGAACTCCTCGCAAGCGAACTTGGCGCTGTCGAAATAGCAGAAGGCGAGGACGGAAAGACACAGGCGGTCAACAACAAGGAAGGCCGCATGTATCTCTTCCAATTCCCTCCCCTACTCCCTCCTCTCCAGCCGATATCCCAGCCGAAACCCGCCAACACTGTCAAACCCGAACCGACAGAAGACGACAATGTCCTCGAATCCACTCCTGCTGCAGCCGCCACCCCCGTCGACCTCACCCTCGAAGACATGCTCCAAAACCCAGACCTCATCCGCAACGACGACCCAGAGACCAAGAACGGCTTCATGTCCAGCCTCCTCAGCCAGGGCGGCATGGTCGGCCACCTCAAGGTCCGCAAATCCGGCCGCGTCGAGCTCGACTGGGGTGGAAGAACACTCGAGATGAGTCCCGCCGCCGGCATGAACTTCCAGACGACGGCCGTCATCGTGGAGGAGAACGACGAGAAGCCCAGGCCGGGCGTCATCGGTGGCGAGAGCATCGGTATGGGCAAGATCATGGGCAGGTTTGTTCTTGCGCCGACATGGGATGAGGAGGAGGAGTGGGTTGTTACAGAGGAGGAATTGAAGATTCCGGACGAACTGATGAATCAGGCTTGATGAGCTGGTTTCATGTACGGAATGCTTTGAGTCTATGCTGTGGTAGAGCTATGACTAGAGTATAGAAGAGACAATCTAAAAAAAAGAAAAAGATACCCGTCAATTTACAGACTAGAAGCTCGTGAACGTTATTGATTGATGCTGCAAATCCCCCTGACTCGACATGGATCAGTTTGGCATGTTTAATGCTAAGGTCATTACAAGCGCCACTACATGTATGCCAGGCTTGTATAAAGCATCATTCATCTTCGTTGGTTTACATCTATTGAACATGATCATAATTACAGTACGCTAACAATTGGGATAGAGAAAGAAAAGACATGTCTTCATGGTGAAGTCTTCCCCTCATTGAATATGAAGGTTCTTTCCGTCGCCCTCTGAAACCAGAGACGTTTGCATATCCGTCTCGCCGTAATGTCCATTTCCCTTCCAGTGTAAATAATGAAACCCCCCAGCTCCGTTCTTGATCAGCCGATCAGAATGTCCTTTTTGTTTAAACCGACCTTGTAAGAAGAACCCAGTGGTGGGTGGATAAAAGAAAAAAAAAGAAAAGTCATGATGAAAGGAAATTAATCTGTCATGGACGCAAGGGTCGCATCAGCTCTGACGGTTGCTAAAGCCACGATGCCCAATGTCTTGGCTATGCGCTTCGAGGTCATGGATTTGATCGAATGAAGGTGTAGGTGAGTAATCCGGACCAGTGCCCCAATGCGAGTTGGACATGGTGTTGTTACTCTGGATCACCAGTATCTCGCTCTTGGCGATGCTCTGCTGTCCTGGAGAGAGGGGTCCGTGAGGTACGCCCCTAGGAGGTGGGTAATTAACCAAGACGCTGTTTGGAAAAGATCGAGCAGTATCGTGTTTCGGCTCGATATTTGATAGAGATACATCTTGGGGGCCAAACCCTGGCATAGTACCTGGTTTGGGTTTCGTTGAAGAGTGCACTGCCGAGTGCCCCGTGCCATACCTTCGGTCCGTCGATTCGAAACCGCTAATCTTCATGGCGCGGAGGAGGGGCCGAATAGTGGCTAAACTTGATGCAATGATGGCCATGCCGGGTTCGATAAGTGTCCACACCATAGCATTGGTGCCGGCATCTAATAAAGTAAGTCTATGCAACATAGTGTGGATGGAGAGACTTACAAAGAATATCATCTGTGTCCTCCAGGTCGGCAAGAAACCGGAGTCTAACGAGTGTCGCAACGCTCGCACTTTGAAACGTCAGTCATGATCAACAGTCTTTGCGATGTCCCATCTTACAAGATACCGAGACCGAGAATCGCGATGACCGTGGCTTTGGCTTGCTTTGTCATCTTGACACTCCATAGCATAGGAACAGGTAATAAGGCCTGGCCCTGATCAGCATCGACTTCTCAACATGCATCACACAAACTTACGTATAACCAGTCAGAGATAATAGTCATGACACTGATAGCGTATGCAGCTGCGACGATCTGGCCGGCGCCCACGCAGGTACCATCCTTGATCCTAAAATCCCACTGCTTCTCAACTGGACTACATTGGAACATGTTCCAGAAAAAGATGACGATACTCCAGATGGTAATGATGACCAGACTTGTCCAGATGATCCACGTGTAAACCTTCTTGGCAGAGAGCCTTACTAAGAAGACGCCGATACTGAGCTTGATGAACATCATGTCGAGGACGTAAGTAGCTGTCGCCAAAGCTTGCCACTAGGAGATGTCAGCAGAGCCCAGTTGTACTGAGTGTGAGGTCATTACCATGAGCGCTCTGACTTCCTTCTCTTCATCTTTGATAGCCTTATTATGTCGTCCCATTCCTTG
Source organism: Fusarium dimerum (assembly GCA_013623525.1). NCBI lineage: Eukaryota > Fungi > Ascomycota > Sordariomycetes > Hypocreales > Nectriaceae > Fusarium > Fusarium dimerum. The sequence continues at coordinate 23,901 of JABGLY010000555.1, forward strand.
ACGTACTCCTTCGAGAATAAAAGCGCAAGAGACTGTAAAGATGATCTGACAAGAGACACATCAGTATACATAATGATAGCTGGCGATGGAGGAGCAATACCTGTCCAACCAGCATGAGCCAGTCATCGGCTTGGAAACTCTTCATCAGGAATGCTCTTGTGTAGGTCCGGAGAATAACAGAGAGCCAGCTCAATGCTAGAAAAACGACGGCAGTTGCGATCAAAGCATTCCCATTCTCCTCCTCAAGATTCATCTGCTGGTTAGTCATGGCGCTCCAGCGTCATGCAAATATCAACTTTGGAGCATGGCCTGTGTTGTTGGCGAAGGGTGTATCGGAGACGATCGTCTTCCCGGGAGAGTGGAAGAAGCAAGAGAGGAACATGATAAACGGCAAGGATGAGGACCACAGGAGGAAATACCTCAAACATATATGTTTGGCTGCAGCTACACAGGGACAGCACCATTCTCGGAATCGCGTCCGAGGAGAGGGCCTGAGCACGAACTAGGCTGATACTCATGCATATGGCAGGCGTGATGAAGAAGTTGCTATGCATGTGGCATGGGTTGAAAGACCGGGGGATGCAAGGTACCAACAGCAAGTGTGCCACAAAGCGGAGGGATGCGAGCTGACAGGACACACGACCATTTGATAGTGCCCTGCACTGTTAAGATTTGACCATTTGTTGTGCATGGCTTCCAGGAAAACGTTGGATCTGGTCAGGACTGCAACTAGACGGCACGGGTGTAAACCGTATAGAAGTGGTTAGAGGAGTCATGGACGGTAGAGCAAAGCACGTTCCGCGGCTTACAAGGATGCGACCCCCGGAGCCCCGAACCCTTGTCAATCGGGCTATGTGGAGTTCAGAACCCCCCCTCGCTCGCCAACAAACTTGCTTGTGTTGGTTGAATACTGTGCTCATGTCTGCTTGAAAGAGTTGGCTCCAAAGGTAATATCCCCAGACGGAGGAGGCGTAAACATTTCTGATGCAAGTACATAAGGGTAAGGAGGATATGTTGTACCATGGCCCTGGCATCTATCAATCCAGCCATGTTTTGCGAGAGCTGGTTCATTCGAAATTGAATAACAGAAGTCAACCCCGCAGTCGCAGTGCCCACCCGGCTAGCTGTCGCAAACTGGAAGCGAGCGAAGAAGTTTGCAGGGAACAAACGTCTAAATTACCCATGGCCAAGGCAAAATCGGTTGCTGATTGTTCAGGCCTGATTCCAACCATTCCAAAACTTGTCGTAGTAAGCATGAGCGAATTTAGGGCGAGTTTGGTCGGTCCAGATCTGTTTGCAATTCTACGCACGTAGTCTGAAGCTTCCATGTGGAAAGGTTAGCTCGGTTGTGAAACCGTCAATTAACATCAATCGCTTCTGGAGTCGCCGGGATGGTTCACTAGCTGGGTCGAGAAAGAGGTCGCGAACAGAATGTTGGTATTGCAGTGTATATTAGACCCGAGCTCGTGGGATCCAGCAGGTTTTGGGCTTGGTTGGTGACGGCTTAGTGTAGAAAGCTCAGGGGCAGTTTGTTTCAGCATCAGTTCAACCAGGTCCAGGGGACAAATCTGTGGGCAGAGAATGAGGCTTGTTGGTCAAAGGATGTTGTAGCTGAACTTTGTCGGGACAAAAGATGAAACCAATTAATCGAAACTCTATCGGGGGGGTTCTATTCTGAACTAATCAGAGGTGGACGGGAAGCCCGTTTTTGGGCTTTTAGGCTTTTGGGCTTCTGGGCTTCCGCAAGTTGAGTTGAGTTTGCGCTTCACAATGCGCGCGCAAGCCAGAGCGCATGCTGAAGAGCAAAGTAGCCGTCGGGAAGTACACTAACTAGTTGATCTGGAGCGTCGATTGGAGGCGAAATATGACAAGCTGGCCATCAAGACGTTTGTTTGTAAGTTCGTGGGTTGATGTGTCGGGACAAAAACGCATCAGTGTGTTTCCTTCTTGGTGGATATGGTGGTACTTGCCGATATTATGTGAGAAAGACATGTCATGGCGTACCGTGTCTGACAGACAAGGCCAGGGTAGGCTTAGACATGGGTTCAGGCTCAGACTCATTCGGTTATTCCATCAACCAGGGCTACGGATAATATTGAAAAGATAATGTGATTCGGGAGCGGAGCAGCATAAGCCGTCCAGAGTGCTGCACCGTTTGTTGACCGTGTTGGGCATGGTTGACTACCAGAAGTGGATGAATGGAGTTGACCATGTTGTACGAGGCCCTTGTTCCACGTGTCTGAGGCCAGTAGTCTCGCCTGAGGCCAGGGATAGAGATAGAACGGCGTCCAAGGGTACTCCGTACACTAGTGTAGGGGATAAGATGAGAATCCCAGATGTTATCGCAGTTCGGATTGTGGTGGTGAATGGGCCGACGGTCCCGCAGGATGAGAAGATATTGAGTGGGCAACCAATTAGGACTAGTCTGTCGATAAAGACTTCTCTATGGTCTTTTGTGGGAGGGTATTAATAAGTGTTGAACAGTTAGTCGTCGTTAATGCTTGACACAAGTAACAGGATGGATGGAGAGTTGATGTTGAGCAGAAGCACCACGAATTGGGATTAGGAAGGGACACAATCCATCTTGCATAAGAAGATGTTTCCCTTACATGGGCAGGCGAGAATTATAAGTAAATTCCAAGGGTAGGTATTATTGTTGGTAGGTACAGTAGGCAGGTACAAATTGTACTAACAGTTCCTTCCATTTCTCATGATGGATTTCAGATTATTCCTATTTCTAAATATGCAGTAAATGGGAAGATATGAGCTTGTAAATGAGGAGGACCTTGCATAAGAATATCTCGAATATGTAATAAGCCATATGATCAGATCATATGCAAAAGATTCGCGCCATCATTTATACTGAAGTGATTGAAACCATTCTCGTCCGATCATCGGCCCTCAGATCATGTCCAACACTCCCTTCCCTCCATTTCAATACAACACTGGGCCTGGACCATACCTTGAACTTCTTATTACAGGCACCTGCAGGCTGTAAGCAAGCAGGTACACGGCACTCCCACACCAAAGTCCCTTATCCGACCAGGTTGAGCCCCTAACCGACTAATATCTAACCAAATCGAAATATACCAAGACATATGACGATTTTAAGGCATTATTCAGTTTCTATTGGTAAGCCTCAAGTTCATAGATATTTGAGCATGATGTTGAGCTATTCATTTACTTGATCGGTTAGAGACGGTTATTCTGGGGGATGCTACTTCTGTGGTACTTACCCGTTACTTGTCGGTTAAGAACCCAGCCCCTCTTTCTCAACTGCACCCGCTGTCTCGTATGTAGGTATCTACACGGTACATGTACTACGAATATATAGACCAGTAATTCTGTCACCATCACCATCGGCACATCTTTCACTCACGCCTCGAAATCTGTGCAACAAGCGAACTCATCATCAAATCACCAGTCTATTTCAACAACGCCAACCTCGAGCACATCCGTAAATATGGCTTCTGAGAGTCTAGAATCAGTCTCCAAATCTTTGGGCCTCAACTACACATCACTCCAGTACGGTGACCATAAACTCCAGGCTATCAAAGTATGGACTTTTTCTGATCGTCCTCAACAAACCTCTGGATACTGGGTCGTGTAAGTCGGTCGTTTATCACAACTCACTCACAGTTTTTCGTGCTAACTTTCCCACAGCTACATTCATGGAGGTGCATGGCGTGACCCACGAAAGACAGCCGAGGACTTCATGACCTCTGTCAAGAAAATCGTCCAGTCCAGAAAGGATACTTCAGAGATTCGCGGTTTCGTAAGCATCGAGTATCGTCTATCACCACACCCCGAATTTCCTCAGGACTCTCAGACAACCAAGGCAACTGAGTTTCGCAATGCACTACACCCTGACCATGTCCAAGATGTATGGTCAGCCCTTGAACTTTTCCAGTCCAAGTACGAACAAGCTGATAACTACATCTTGCTTGGACACTCTGCCGGAGCTACTCTTGCTTTCCAGCTCGTTATGGGAGACGTGGCCCTAGCTGGACGCCCCCGTCCAAATGTTGCGCTCCCGGTCGCTATTGTCGGTATCTCAGGCATCTACGATCTGATCAAGATCGATGCTAGGCACAACGGTAACTACACTGGCTTCATCGAGGCTGCATTCGGTAATGACCGAAAGGTATGGGCCAATGCTTCCCCAGCGACCTTCAAGGGAAATTTTAAGGATAGCTTGACAAACGGGAAGATTGCTATTCTGGCTTGGTCTCCTGAGGACACCCTCGTTGACGAGCCGGAAATCGATGACATGGAGGCGACACTTAAACAGCATGGTGTCAAAGTCGAAGTTCTCAAGGACCTGACTGGCGACCACGATTTTGTATGGGAAGACGGCACTCAGATCAGCCGTCTCGTGTCAACGACTTTGGACTTGCTACGGTAGTGAGATGCATGAAAACTTCAATTAAGATTATTCGTTATTGCAAGCTATTCCCAGTATATTATCATCCATCAGACCGATGCAGCCCACCTTTTTGTTCCTGTTCCCCCCATATATTAATTCTCTCGTCATTCCCACATACCTTGTTCCGCATGTCATCGAATCCTCTAAATCTTTGCCCAGAGTTTCCAACCTGTTGCACAGATCCTGGACACGCCGATCATGGACGCTCCAAAAAAGAAGACGGTACCGGCCCAAACTTGGGCCCAGATGAACTTACCATTACTGTTATCAATGATGGCACCGGCTGTAGGTGCACCAGCCAAACTAGCAAAAGCGCAGATCGTTTGTATCATGCCGAATCTCGTTCCCATCTTCCTTGGGTCCTTTGTCAGGCTGGCGTTCGCACCAACAAACGTTCCTTGACAGGCACCGTTAACAAAACCGAAGAAGACGCAGAACACGTACATGCCGGTAATTGTGGTGACACCGATCCAACAGTATACCATGACACCAAGGAGTGACATTCCAAGCATGTAAGTGTTGATTGGTCCAAGGACATTGTCGGCAAGGTATCCGGCGAGCGGTCGGGCAGGGATGCCGAGACCGTTGATAATGAGTAACAAGCCTACTGCGTCGACGGAGGAAAGGCCGATGACATTTCGGGCGTAGACATTGATCTGAGATGATCGGGTTAACAGGGTCGCTGCGAACGGTATTGGATGACTCACATAAAAGAAACCAAAATACATGGCATAGAAGTTGAGAAAGGCACCAAGGGCAAAGAATGAATAGGGTAACTCTCGGAATGCATGCCACTCCATCAAGGGACCAGATGCTCGCGGAGGCAGATACGGTCTAAGCAGGAGATTGGCAATGATAGCCATGGCGAGAGCAACAAACGCAGCACATCGGACAGCCCAGGGGAACCCGATCTGAGGAATTAGATACTGCAGAGTCGATGGAAAAATCAGACTTCCGAATCCTGTCCCCGTAGCGGCCAGCGCAAGAGCGAAAGCCTTCTTGGCCTTGAAATACGAACTGATGACGGACACAGCAGGCATGAACAGAACACCAAGACCGATTCCCGTGCATACACCCTGCGCAAGGAAGATCTGCCAGTACTCTTCTGCAACACTCGTCATGAATGTACCAAACACAGAAAGGAAACTACCCGTGACAAGAGCATGACGGGTATACCCCGCGTCGGCGAAGCGCCCAGCAGGACCACAGACGGCAAAGGTGAGGAAGGTCTGGCACGAGCCGATCCATGAGATCTGCGATGAGGGGAGACCGAGTGTTTCTAAGTAGTAGAGCTGATATACGCCAAACGACGCTGGGTATCCCCACGCCAGGGAATTGATCATTATGCCAGCTACGACCTGAGACCATGCAAGGAGACCGCCATCGGGAGGGTTGAAGGTTTCGGGATCGAAGACGGGTGGAGGGGCGGCAGTGTTTGAGATTGTCGGGTATAGCATCTCATTGTTTTGCGTGTCATGACGAGGTTGTCCCTCTGGACTCTTCTCGACGTCTTTATCCATGATGAGATGTACAGGATATTGACTTGGTAATTGGGCCTGGAGAAGGGATAAATCTGGGGGAAGAAAGAGGGTTGTTATATGCTGTATGTATATCTATGAAATCGCACTAACAACGAGGGGGAAGAATGACCATCGGGTGAAGAACTAACGTCGAGACTAATGGATATATATCAGTCATTCATTCAACCGTCTTCTGTTCCTGGGAGCCGATATCGCGCCCCACAGAACATGATAACTTTTTTTTTTTCGCGCCCTACCGACGACATGGCAAGATCAAAGTCATTCAGTCACTCACTCGATCATACTTGATCATCGGTTCTTGTGTATATGAGATGTCATAAACACTCGTGTGGAGTTGCGTAGTATTTGGTAATATTCTACCACATTCTTGCGTGATGAAATACCTGATGCTGATTGAGAAGTAAAGTGTTTTGTTTATTCGCATCGGGACGTTATTTCCGGGGGGGGGCGGTTGTCGATCAATTGGAGGTTCAAGACGATGTCTTAATAATACAAGCTGCGAAAAAAATACAAGACCTCATGAAGAATTCAGGGATAAATGACATGGGATAAGATTTCAATTAATAATTGCCTTGTTTCTTCGTTTTCTCGATCATCCATGGATGTTCGTCTTACATATGAAGTAATTATAGCTGATTCATATATCGCCATTTCGCATTTATAATCAAAGTATCCGAAAAAGCAAAAGCCAAGAAAATGTAGATCGTTTTTTCCAAGGTCATAAATCCTAAACTACATATAAAACACCACACTTCCTCTCCCAACATTTCACATCCTCCATAACTCATACCAATCTTCGTGTTCTTCTCCCGAACATTTTCCCTCTAGGGTAAACCCAAACTCTTACCGACCCTCCCGACCCGACCGGGACTCTACCCCCGACGTCCGATGTTCCGGCACGGGACGTAGCAGAAATATGGGCCGTGGTGGACGGACCAATCGGGGATGGGGTAGATGAGGGAAACCATTCAGAATCGGGCCACACGGGGAGTGGGGCAATGAAAAACTCAACGCGTTGACCGCCTTTAAGTTGACACATGAGTGAAGAAAATATGGAAAAGAGGCTTTGTTGGGAATGCTTTAGTAATTTGCCGAATTTGTCTATAAATCTCTCAAAGGTAAGAGCTAGAATCTCCATCGAGCAGAAATAACACTAGCTCCATTTGATCAAACCACCACCTCACTTCAGTCAGTAGCCCTTCCGCTCATCAACACGACATGACATGCCCGTCCCTTATTTTTCTGTCACCTGCTTACCCCTCCATTAAACGCGTTGTCCCAAAACCGCGGGGTAAACAAAAATGACGTAGATCCGAGCCCTGTGTTGAGTCACGTGAGAAGACTTGGACCAATCGGCTGCTCTGATCACCCCGCGGCCGGGAGCGGGGACGCTAGTGCCTGAAGGGGCCACGCTGGTGGGGGTGTGTGAGGAAGCAAAAAGGAAGGGTTGGAGTTTAAAAAAGAAACAAAGAAATTATGATCTTTAACAATGCCTATTGTAAAAGTGTTCGTGTAAGTGATAGCTATCGAACTGTCATCGACATATCCTCCCTTGCTGGCACTTTCTATCAAGTTAAATATGCTATCCTGCTGTGTGCGACACAAAATATGACTTCCATATCTGTGCTGCGAATCAAAACCACGGATTGACATGGAACAAGTATGCGCCGGAGGGGGGAAAAAAAGGATCCAGAATGCGACAAACATTTTCTCAGAATCCATCGTCGCAACACAACTCACAACATCACAACGTACAGATATTATACAAAATTCTATCTTAACCGTGTCGCATAACAGAAGCGACGTATCTCAAAGTTTTTTTGCCATGTCTAACCTCCGGCGCATCGTAAAAAAACCATCACGACCTTAACTGCGGGGTGTTCTGCCACTATCCACACAACCCATCATCACCATAACCATCACCATCAGCCAATGCGCTCTCTGCATTGTAATTGAAATAAGTGCGTTTTTTTTCAGTCCTCGGATGTAGACTACAGCAAGTTATAGAGAGTAAACAACAGGCAAGAAAAGAAACAAGACATGTTGAAAAAAAGCAGACAGTAAAAAACAAGAGAAAGCCAAAAACATGCCGCACCCCTTTATTGCTCCTTTGCATCCGTCCTTTCCACTCATCTTTCGATGGACCTGTTATTCTGTTCCATTTTTACCCAGATGAGATACCGCCAGTTAAGCAGTTTTTTTTGGTCCTCCATTTTCCCAAATCCGGCTGTCGCATGCACTCGTCTCCTGACACACGCACAACACAACGGGCAGCCTTCGCCCGTAGTTCCGTAGCCTTTCCATCCGCCTATCTATCCGTCGGGAGATTTTCCAAACCTCACCCCTAGTCTGTCTTAACCTTTCACACCCCTTGTCTCTTATCGTCCTCCATTTTCTTCTTCTTCAAACTCTCACATTGCAGCAACAGCCACTACTGTGTCCGCCCGCTCCCCTTGTAGGGTTCGATATCACGTCAACCGGCCATAAGCCGGGACCATGATCAGAGTATCTTGACGAGACAGGCGGTAACAGTCAAGTAACATTTGAAGAAGGAAAGTGTGAAAACACCGCAAGATACTCGACAACTCCTACAATTCTTCGCCCCCAAACGCCAATTCAAGGAGTGTAAGGGTCATGCCGACCGTCGTTATTACATCCTCCCGAGATCATAAGTTCCGTCCTCTTGCCAACCGACCGGAAAGAGCCAGATAAAAACACAAAGGAAAGGGGAAAGGGAAAACAAAAAGTAAGAAAAGAAAAAAACAAGGCTAGGATGCATAATACAAACGCGCAGGCCGTAGGATCGTTGAGCCTCCACTGCGCAGTATGCACATCCTATCAGTGATGCCACACAATGGTCCAGCAGGAAACGGCAATATCCACAAGCGCATACTTTTGAAACTCAAAAACGCACATCCAGATAGCAGTGCGATCAAGAGTCGTTGGCTAGAAACCTAGCCGATGCGTGGGTGGCAAGACAAGGCCTACCTCTTGCGCTTCTTGGACTTGTCGGCTGTCGTGGCGGTAGCGGCAGCGATAGGTGCCGCAGGTAATAGTGCAGGCTGGGCGACAGTAGGTGCTTCTTCCTTGGACAGGGGCACACCCATATGGCGACCGTATCGACCTTTGCGGCCGTTGCCCTCATCTTCGCTGATGCACTGATCAGCGGACAATCCCGCATCACGGCATCGACCACATGGTCTCTGTCTGTCACAGCCCTTCTTGCTCTTCCGGCAGCGCTGACAGCGAGGTTTGGTGGAGAGATCGGGCTGGTCCTCCTCACCGGCAGCGGTGGGGACCTGTCCGGTGGAGACGACTGACTGCTTGCGAGAGGGGGGCATTGAGGCCGGAGACATGGGGCCGCTCGTGGCAGAGATAGATGCCTTCTTAGCCTTTGTGCCATTGGGTGCGCGAGGTGCTTTGGGGGCTTTGGCTGCTGTTGACTTGGCGGATGTGCTCTTGCTCTTGGTGGCTGCGGGCTTCTTGGTCACCTTGCTCTTTCCGTTGGAAAGGAGAGAGTCGTCGGCACCATCCTCATAGTCGGCGTCATCACCGCTAACCTCGGCGCTCTCAGGCGGCGGCATAAAATGTGCTTCTGTGGTCTGGTATATCTTTGTAGCCGCAGCTGATGTTTCAAGCTTCTGCCGACGGGCAGGTGGAAGCTCTGCCTCGCTCTCGCTCTCGCCATCACTAGTAGCACCGGTAGAAGAGGCGGCATCAGCAATGCCACTAAATGTATCATCGAGTGTCGAAGCCGATGTTCGACCGTGAGAAATGTTGGACATTTCACCTAGTCTCATGAGCTGGATAGCAACGTCCTTGTCTTCCTCAGACATGCAGCTACCGACGGTAGGGTCAGGTGTTGGGAGAACTCCCATTCCGTTACCGTTGCCTCCATAGCCAATGCTGCCACGGTTACGACGGCTGTCCTGGCCCGGCGTCGTGTACATGTTGGAGTGCAGGACCCCGTTGCTATAAGCCTGGGGGGATTGCATGGGCCGGGGATTTGTAAAAGGGTTCTGGCCGGGTTGGACAAAAGGCATGGCAGGACGATGTGGTTCAGCACGACGAGCGGGGGAAACGGAGGGGTTCGAAGTCGCTGCCGGCATCTGCGGCGGTGCGAATAATGGCAGTTCCTATTGCCGGTCGTCATTAACATCACATTGCGACCTAGATCAATGCAGCAATGTCCACTTACGGAACTTTCAAACTTGGCCCGTTTTCGACGGCCTCCTTCGACAATGTTCTCGAGGCTAATATCTGTGTTACCAAGCTGCTCCTTGCTCTTGCCAGAGGAGGACCCGTGCTCGTCGCCGCTGCTGTATCCGTTGATGCTATCGCTGTAGAGTTCAGTATGACTGCGGGCTGCTGAGCCTCGGGTCTTGGAGGAACGAGAACGGCCCTTTTTGCCGTTTGTGCTGGCAGAGTCACTTCGACGACCTCGAGGGAGATTAGGAGAGGGACTCCGTCTCCTTGAAGTACGTGAGTTAGGTCTTGAGACGTCCTGCGCAAAGCGCTGGGCTTGGTGAGCGGGATAACCCTCTCCACCGTAGTAGGTTGAGGCATGATGGTAGGAGTGGGCAGGGTAGGATGTGGCAGGGACGGGGGGCTCCTCAATGACTCGAACGTAGACAACCATGTTGTTACGGAAGTTTTCATAGCGAGCGATGAGGGTATTGCCATGCTCGTCCTCAAAACTGACTCCCTTTGATCCGGTGGGACCCGAGTACAGACCGTAGAAATTCTTGACCGTCGTTACGATAGAGTCAGTAGTATCGTGAGGGTAAATCTGCACGCGCATAGGCAAGCGCGCACGGTATTGGGGTGTTTCAAGGAAGAGGAGCTCAAATGCGACGTTCTTGGGAGTAGCTGTCTGTTGAGGCGAGACGCTGCCGCCGTTGGGGGAGGCAGCGTTAGGGAGGTGAGGAGGTGACATGGAAGCCATTGTGTCGGTATTTGAAGAATTTGTGTTCCTTGAAGCAAGGAAACGACGTAGATGGAGAGAATGGGGAGGGAAAGCAAGAGATAGGTTTGTAATGCGATAGTTGCGGGCTTTGGCTGCAACAGACCAGACCAGACCGAGCCGAGTTCACGGCAGAATCGCTCAACAAGACACCCGACACTGTAACCAGCAGCAGATGACGAGAAGGCAGAAACTATGCGATTATAATAAGGACAGAGCCTAGGTATCGATGGGAGATGGATAGGATATTGTCATGCGTATCGTGGGCGGTAAGCGCCGGGTTGGGTTGTGGTCGGTTTTGGGACGGTTTCTGCGAATGACGCTGGACGGGGTTTTGTGAATGGATGGACTCGTTGAAACTGCGAGGAATGATGATTCGCTATAGACACTGGGAGAGATTAGCAGCTGCTAGATTCGACTAATGGCAGCTGAATGGGTTTAGAAAGAGGATGTGAAGCTGAACAAGATGTAAAGGGAAAGAATGGGCAGATGTGTGGTAGTGTTGAGTCGGGGGGCGGACTGGACTGGCGCTTGGGATTCTGGGACGGGGACGACGGATGGAATAGAGGGATTCTCGTGGCACACGGATGGAAATGGAGAGGATGGAAAGCCGTAGAGTCGAGATTGATGCTTGAAGATGGTCGCGCAAGATGGCACAGATGATGGAACTCACCGAGAGACAACGAGAGCTGAGTCTGAATACAAAGCTGTGGCGGTTATTTCAACAGAGAGGAAAGAGAGAGAGATGGTGTGCAATATGAAGAGAGGAGGTGAAGGGAAAAGAGGAGCCCAGGCGAAAAGAAGAGGAAGAATGAGTTTGGTTTAGGTCCCAGTGCCAGTACCACCAGTCCGAGTCCCAGTAGTGCTCGTTAAGAGGTCACAGAGGTTTTTTTAGAAAGGTCGAATTAGGTCCAGTTCATTCGTTAACATTGGGAAGGGCATTTCAGGCGGGTTCACTAACACAATCTACAGTAGGTAGGTAGAGAATAACGGTACAGTACAACGTTGTAGGTGTTTTACAGTACGGGCTGGGCCTAATTTTTGGGGGGACATGTCGTCTTGGATATTGACGTCCGCCCTCTGAAAGCAGGTTTATGGGAGGGATGGGACGTGGCCCTGGCCCGCTGGGCCACCTGAGGCGGCCTGGCACACAGTCTGGTGCGGTACGGTACGGTGAGAAGGGGGATGGATGACCTGTAGATATAGTGGGCTTTGGAGGTAAATTGATGCGCTGGACTAGGCTGGCCAGGCCCTGGGGTTAGCTCTCACATGAATCCGTTTTGCGCTGCAGCCTTTTGATTTCTTTCCAAAAGGGGGCTTGACCACTACGGGGTCTCGATTGGTTGACACTGCAGTAGTGAACCTCGTCCTAAATCTGTTTTTTGAGTTTCCCTGCTCTTGAGTTTTACTTGTCTCGTCTTCCCGTCTTGAGCTTGCGAGTCTCGAGTCTAAAACCAGTGTTCCAATCGACGTGTTGGGTTGGGTCGGTTTTTTTCTTAGCGGCGGTGGGTGGTCACTGGAGGGTGGTAGCGGTCGATCCATTGCGGTAATGGAGATCTGACCGAGGGGGCCGATGAGAGAGGTGTTGGGGGACTAAAAGAATCATGATTCTACTATTGTGTTTTTTTATTCAAAGACATTTATATGAAGTTTGAGAAGACTACAATTGCTTCAATTCATAGTCACAGACCTGCGCATACTCATACTCATCAAGAGATGAACAAGAGGCAGAGGGCCAAGTTTGCCGTGAATCATGTACCGGCATAGCTCCAAATCACCCCTCCCGCAAGGGCCTGTAATGAAAGACTTGACTTGACTTGTCTACGGTACTGTACATTTCATGTATGTATATTCCTCTTTCCACGGATGCAGCGGTGCGGGTTCAAACACAAAAAGAGCGCGAGATAAAGAGGGTCAAGTCACCAGATATGCCTCTCCTCTGGTGTCCAAATGGTCGCACGCACGCACACCCACCATTTGATGAGAACAAATATTTCTTGACCATGCTGAAATGTTGAGATATATTCCAACGTGACTGACTGGTATCTGGCATAGTTCTTCGTCGGCCATGTCGCATATCGCTAATATCGAAATCATCAGTCATCTCTCTGCCTGCCGTCCACTGTCTGTCTGCCTACTCTGAACTACAAGCCAATTTACAAGGACTCGGTAGTTATTAAACCAAACTAGATTACAAACCCACGGATCCCTGCGTCTTCACTCTTTCTGCCTGCTCGCAGTCACTATGCCAGGGCCTGGAGCGTCCACAATTATTCACTTTATATCCGTCATGATGTGCCTTGACCACCTCGCCTTACCTTAGGTTTCTACTGTTTTTTGCTTTTTTGGCCCTGTAACTTTACTTGTACGTACTATTGTTCATCAGACACAAAAAGGACGTTGCGCACTGTTTGTCGCAAGGTAACCTTGTATGTACAGTATGAAGTTACAGAGTTTAGACACACAGGAGACAGCTATGGTTTTGAGGAGGATTGAGTCTCGTACCTACGTACCTACAGCTACAGCTTGATATGACAGAGTCAATTCATGTAAATCCTCGATGCTTGGACAAAAGTTGCGACAGGCTAAGCATGGAGGCCAAGCAATGCGTGACCCAGGCCCCGAGTGTTGGATCTTCCTGTTCGTGCCATATCAAGAGGAAGAGACACTCACGAGCAAATAAAAAGAAAACTCTCGCCCTTTCCCACCGTTCACTCCCTTCATAATGCGAACTGACCCCATCACGCATCATCCATCTCACCCACTTTGATGGCTTCGCCCGCTCACTAGCGACATATGCCATTACTCCAAAAGCGACCCTAGTTCGGGGGTCTAGGCGCCCTGGCGGCCAACAACGAGATGGCCTCGCCCCCCTCGGAGAAGGATTTACAATATGGTATGGGCACAAGACAGAGAAAATGGACTTGGAAAGGGCAGAGAAAGAGAAAAGGGCGTTATGCAGGCGGCGCACACTTTGTAGCGAAAATCCAAAACCTGAGCTTGGCGGACAAGAGACACTAGGCTAATCTTGGGTTTCCTGCAGGGCTTCTTCTTCTTCTCTCTACCTTAAAACTGAAAGGACCCTTTTTCCCTTCGAGTTTGGGTACGAATGGAGGTGAGCTGAAGAATGATAACGGAATGTGACAAAGTTGTAAGCTGCTTCTCTTTCCTCTCAACCCAACCCAACCCATTTCAACACAGCCAATTATGTTTAAGACCACGAGTTTTACGAGAGGGGAAGACAGATTGAACAGAGAGAGAGAGAAATCACAGGGCTGGAATAACGCTTTCATGGTTTTTTTGAAAAAATAAGGAGCCATTCATAAACCAATGGCGCATGACATCGTGGCCAAACGTAACCCTAGACCACGTTCAGATATCATCCGGGTCCCCTCCAAAAAAGCTCCCAACGATAACCCAATCACTTGATTATTTATTTTTCATGGTCTGCTATTTGGTGCTAGGGAATCATTACTATCATACTGGGTACTGCTCCTTTGGGTATAGCAGAGACACGTCAAGAAAGAGAACTTTGCGCCTGGATATACATCCTCGGATGTCACAGATGATCCTTCGCAATGCGCCTCATAATCTGGGTTTATTTCTTTACACTAGTTTTGGTTACGGAAGGGAAAACAATCACAGCACCTAACTATAGTCTCATCCGTCGCATGACACTTTATCAGCCGAACACACGGGGGAAGTAAATGAGTAATTACAAGAATGCATACTCCATCATAGCAAAATAGCAAAAGACGCGCGCGCAATTGACAACCATGAGAGTCTGTTATTCTCTCTCCCAAACATCGTATCATTGTGTGAAACCCAACAAAGCAATCCATTGGATGACACAAACCCATCGCTCTTGTTCAACTATTACCTACCCATTCAACTCCAGACCGCCCCCCCAAGACGATGAGACCAAGAAAGCGGCCCCTACCTATCAACTGCGCGCAACCTTGTGTTTTTTTTTTCTGTCTCTTTTCACTTGAACTCCTCCTGCTGAAACAATAACAAGAACCACGTGTGCGAGGACCAAGTCCGGGAAGAGGGTTCTTGATGTTTGTGTAGCCCTCCCCTGCCTGTGTGGATGTTATGCGCCGTCGATAAGTTTATGTGAGGTGAGGTGTGAATGGGGTTCAGGATGCGATTGCGACGGATGAATCGCAACCGTAGATGTGAGTGCGAATTATCTCAACTAATGCTTTGCCTTTCAATAAATGATTTTCAAGTTACAAGGAAGTTACGGCAATCGTCTCTATACTTGTAGCGCAGAGCATGATTTGGCTTAGATATGAAAACCCATGCGCATCAACCTGGGAGTCGTGAATCATTCAATCCAAACACCAGTTGACCACATCGATCAACTCCATATCCTTCCCACGCTGTATATTCCGTGCAATTGCGTCGAAACAGCAATTCGGATACTCACCCTGACACAATGCGATACAAAAAATCACAATGCGACAAATACCAACCAAGTCGCAATCACGACATCTTGCGCGCACATCTGAAATGATGCTCCATGTGATCTGAGCCATGACGCTGGCGCCGCGCACCGCCCGCCCCGCCCCATGATTCACAGCGTAGGAGATCAACCCGTGAAGACGAGAAATGCGCGTGATGGACAAAGGGGTCAACTGATGAGAGTGAAAGGATGGCCAGTACAGTATAATTATAAGAAACAAGTTCCAACACGAGTTGACGACACAAACAACCTCGGAACAGTTGCATTGGCTCCCATCCATCGCAGGTCAATCCCTGGTGGGTTCCTTAGCCCCTGCTCATCGCCTCATCTCGCATGTCTTGACTCTACTTAACCACCTTAGATACTGTGCGATGCTGTGTCATTTGCACCATTTCCAGTATCAAGAGAAAAAGCAAATTCCTCTCTATCAGACTCTACACGTCCTTGCGACCCGACTCTAGCTATAAACGACCCATGCGCACAACATTTACACTCACGGTGCAAAATCGCCTGTGCAGATCAGTCATTTTTTGCGCCTTCATCCGGTGCCACGTCAAGAATGCGAAGCCGGCGCAAATGATCCAGTGTCACTAAAAGGGTTGGCCATTAAAAAAACCTCAACTATTAATACTTAGGAGGGGTCAAGGTCGAGTTAAATCCCGTCACTGCGCAATTCAAACTTGGCGAAATTACCATTCGTTTCCCAACACCATTTATTTTGCCCTTAATTAATGGACTAGAAAAGTAGAAAGCAACGCTGCATGCCCTGGTGTAAGGTGGGCGACTCGACTTGGTACTCTAGGTTCTGTGTCTGCTGATGCGATCGGGTTTTTCTTTCTGTCACCCGTGGATTCCCGTACCCGCTTCACGCCAGAAATTGGTTCTTAAAGAATATCGCAACAGTTGTCAATATTGCATAGAGCAATTAAAAAGGCTGATTGTGTTTAGTTAATCCTGATTTGACATCCCTTGAGAGGCCGCGGCCGATGCTGAAAAGGGTCACAGTTGGACAGGCGTCGAATACCTATCGATTAATGCAAGACACGCATCTGCTGAAACAATGCGGACAGCAAAAAGCACAAGGCTGCGGTCCGACAAAGAGTTCCTTTTCGCACTCATCAAGGGATATAACCAGCCTGCTCTTCACACATCCTTGGACTGAGTGGTTCCCCTAGTGATGCGCGCATGCGCGAGCGAAGATCTGGCTGACCTTGATGGCATAATGGAAGAAATTGAAGAGGCTGCAAAGTAGGCCTTGAACCTCACACTTCCGGCCCCCCCAAATCATCGCCTTAGTCAAACCCGCCTGTAAGATTTTTGAGACACTGCCATACACTACTGAGTGAGAATGACAGGGCGGCTGGTCAATCTTGAACCGATTGTTGGTCGATGATCAGGAGAATTCTACAAAATGGCTCGCAAGATAAGAAATGGTGGCGTAGAGCTGGGTCCAGTACAGCCTGGCGTGGCGGGCACGGGGAAGAGGGGGAAGATGTCGGTCCATCCACATGGAGTCATGACTGATTTGGTGTCGTCCCTATTGGTATGGGCCAGTTCCAGTGCGTGGGTATAATGCTGACGTTACAGGGTAGCGTTGGTCAAGTTTCTCTGGAATTTGTCTCTGACCCAAAACGTTGGTGTATGACAGGTCTACGCCTCCCTCTCAATCATGAAGTTTGAGTGCTGTATAATGGTGATGTGAATTTGTGTCGGTGGCAGGATGAAACTATTGTCTGCGCTATTCTCAACTTTTTCTTCATCATGGTGGAGCTGGCCGAGAGACAGGAGGCGAAGGAGAGATGTTTCGAGGACTCATTGGTCTCATAAATTGCAAGATCTTGTCTCGGTGGATGATAGGCATCTTGATGAAAGATAAAAGATGGAAGATTTTCGAATCAGGGAACCGCGATTCAAAGCCGCGAGATGTACTGGGCGTCGTCGTTGGAGTTGCTTGACCATGGGATTCGACCACAAACTAGGTGACATAAGAGTCACGTGCAGACGTGATCTATTCGTGGATGGGATCAGATGGAAGGTGCGCGCGTACGTTAAAGCTTCAATAGCGGCCATAAGTTAGGATTACCTGAAGATTAAACAGGAAAAAAAATGCTGGATATACTCCAGGTATCTTCAGGGAAATTTCAATGAGATTTGTTCATCCCATAACCCCTATCAAATGTCTTAGAGTCGTCATTTTCTTTGTTCTAGCTCTTGAGAATGGTAGTTGGTGAGACGCGACGGATATCGTCACTGGTTGAAAAGAGCTTAGCGCAATTCTCAAGAAAGAACCTGGTTCGAACAAACCCCTGTCCTGAAAACCGTCATCGCCCTGACGACAGCAGCAATGCGACACACAGATTTGCTTCCAGGGTGGGTGCAGGGGAGGGCATCCAATCACATCATCCCACACACCTGAGCTCCCAAAGCTTACAGGCCACCAAGGGTGACTACGGGCCTATGGCTACTAGACTCCACAGGCGGAAGGCTGATACCTTGCTCGGGACGGCGCCGCATAAACAAACAAACAAAGTCTCATCTCAGGGAAACTGTGGGACCAGGATGAAATTGTCCAATCACGACATGTAAGCCACAGCTCTCGTAGCCGTTGCCCGTTGCACCACGACCATTACGGAGCGTTGGTAGACCCAGCTTCCTGGACCTTTCTTTATTATTCCAGCTTTGGTCGTCTTAAACCAGAGTCAACTTTCTCCCTCTCACTCACCCTTCTCCTCCCACTCAACAAGGTCTTCTTTTTCTTGTTGAACCACCAAAAGGGATATACCAGAAGGAAAGGAGAGACGCCCTCACGATAAACAATCGTTCTATCCGAGTTGATCCCCCTGGTCATAATCTCCCAGGCCCAAATCACACCCCAGAAGCTCAAGCCCCCTTATCTCGCCAATACCGACTACCAACTGGAACCATTCTTGTCAGACTAAAAACAACAAGAAAGAAACAACAGAAACAAAAAAACGCGACTTTTTTTCTGTTGTCTTTTGAAAGAAACCGACAAATTCTTACTCTTCATCTTCAGACTTACATATTCGGCTAAGGAACCTCGATATCGTATGCTGCAGCTTGATAACGCACCTTGACAAATAAAAAAAAAAATACCACGGCCCCATACTAGGCATATCGAGGTCTCCCCAGGCACCCGTCGCCTAACCAACTTACGGCGCATCTAATCTTACATGACCATTACACACGCGCCATAACAATAACAACTTCAATAAACGCACTCATCTTTGGGTTCCAAGTTGAGTTGAGATCAGAGATCAATATCAGATATCAAAGACAACAACAAAACATCGACACGTCTTGTGGTTCACCAGCAGCTTATTACAATTATCATCATGGACGCTAGGGTATGTTTGTGCCCAATCTTGAGCCTGGCTTCTTTGTTTTCTTCAGCACGGGTTGAATCTTGTTCTCCCTCGCGTCATCCGAGACATTTTTTCTTTCTCGTGAGCTCGACACTAATATGACATTCCACAGCCATTTCGTCCTCGCGGTGCGGAAAACGCCCAACATCTTCACCAACGACACAAATCTACCGGGAACCTGACTACGATGTCCTCAACCGCCAACGCCGGTTTCCGTGGCCCTGCAAAGAGGGCCGCTCTGGGTGACTTATCCAATGTTACGAAGCACGCCGGTCATTCTCGTGATGATGGCAAAGTGGTCAAGGTCCACGATGCAACTGCAGAGTCTCGCGGTCGTGTTGTTTCAAATGGCAACAAGGAGAACGTCGCCAACAGCAAGGAAGCTTTCGCGCGCCCAGCCCAACGACCCACAAACAGACTAGCTCTCGACACCAAGCCGTCTGAAGCCAACAAGAAAACTACGCGTAGCCAAGCCCCGGAGACTTCTAACCAGTCATATGCCAAGAAGGAAGTGCAAACCACAAAGTCATCAACTCTATCCTCCGTCACCAATGCTCCTGCTCTCCAACCTCGTCATTACAAAAGCCAGCCCCAGCTTAAGCAGCAGAACCAACAGCAGTCATCCCTCCGACGCACCCAGAGCAAACAGCTTGAAAAGATTGAGCTGCAGTCTGAAGTCGTTTTGGAGAATGAGGCTGTTGATGAGGTAGCCTTGTCTCTGCGAGACGTTGCTTACGAGCACGAGCAACCCAACTACCATGACACCTCGTACCTCCCAGTCGAACAACTAGCCGAAACTACTGCAAAGCAGGATGAGTATCCAGAACTGCCCGCTAAACTTGCTGGCATTTCAGAAGAGGATGATGTAGCCGCTGCTATCTCTTACCAAGACGGACCCGTTCCCGCCATGTCAGAACCTGAGGAATGCTGGGAGGAGGAGGAGGATGAGGATTTCGATGACCAAGACCAGGCGTACACCACAGCACACTCGTTCCGCTCCCGCGACTTAACAGCTGGCGGTGCCACCATGGTTTTGGCGCCCCGTCTCACGACACGCGTTCAACGCGAACTTGAGGAGGCCCGTGATGAGGTTGAGAGGACCCGCACGCAAGACGAGGTCGATGAGGAGATGTGGGATGTTAGCATGGTCGCTGAGTATGGTGACGAGATTTTTGAGTACATGCGGGAACTTGAAGTATGTCAATTGTCACGCAACGCGTCCCAGTGGTTTGTGGCTAACCATATAACAGGCGAGAATGCTTCCCAACCCTTATTACATGGACATCCAGACCGAGATTCAATGGTCAATGCGATCTGTCCTGATGGACTGGCTCGTTCAGGTCCACAACCGATTCGGCCTACTCCCCGAGACACTCTTCCTGACTGTCAACTACATCGATCGGTTCCTGTCTTCCAAGATTGTCTCGATTGGCAAGCTGCAGCTGGTTGGCGCCACTGCCATTCTTGTCGCGGCCAAATACGAGGAGATTAACTGTCCCTCGCTTGATGACATTGTGTATATGGTCGACAACGGATACACTGCTGATGAGGTGCTCAAGGCCGAGCGTTTCATGCTCAGCATGCTTAGTTTCGAGCTGGGATGGCCAGGCCCTATGAGCTTCTTGCGACGCGTGAGCAAGGCTGATGATTACGACCTCGAGACGCGTACCCTCGCCAAGTATTTTCTTGAACTGACCATCATGGACGAGCGTTTTGTTGCATCGCCACCCAGCTTCATCGCTGCCGGTGCTCATTGTTTGTCTCGATTGATTCTCAAGAAAGGTGACTGGGTAAGTTGAAAAGTAAATTACTGTCCTTACGACTATGGGACTAACAATGCATCAGACTAAGCAGCATGTTCACTACTCGGGTTACACCTGGAGTCAGTTGAAGACGTTGGTATCGATGATGATCGAGTGCTGCGAACAGCCTCACTTGCACCACGCAGCTGTGTTTGAGAAGTACACAGACCGACGATACAAGGAGGCATCGCTCCTGGTGCAAGCCGCACTGGATGCAGGTTTCACTCTACCTCAGCAGACATCACCCGTGCGATCTCTTGCCGCCCATCCCACATATCGCGACAGCAGTGCCGACATCCAATATGCCCAGGGCCAGCTCGTCCCGACCGAGGGTTGATTGTTTACCTTGGGATCCGGTTGATGTGTCTGATTGGAGATTCGCAACACACATCGGCGATGTTCCATACTGCGTTATTGCGCATGGCGCCCGCATATGTCTTCTCTCACCAATCTTTTGCATGTTCTTGATCCCTCGGCCAGGACATCTGTGTTGACGATTGATGTTGATTTTGTTTTGTTAATTACTAGTCCGGGATGTGGTCCTCACCGTGGGGTTGGGGTCAACGTTACCGGGCCGGACCTTGTCCCTACCATGGCGGCCACGAAACCGGACCGGCAAGGTTAACATCCAGCATTCGTCAACACAGCTAATTTTGACCACAGCCTTGTTGCAGACTTTTGCGCCTTTCGCCAGTGCGCAACATTATTTTTCCTGCAGCATTTGTTTTATGCATTGCGAAATGTTGTCTGAGCAATTTGGCCTGTAACAGCTGGGGCATCAAACCACTCGAAACCTGATATTGATATCGCCCAACAAATGCGCACTTAGTACTGCACTTACCGGTTTCTCAACATCTCTTTCGCGACCTTGTCTGTATGCAAGACAGAGAGATGAAAACATGAAGCTGGGAGAGGATTGGAAGACAACTGTATAACGACCCTGGATGACTGTTACGAATATTACGATTGCGAACTTACATTATCTTGCCTTTATCACTGGTGGCTGACTCGTTATTGTGCCGTGGAAAATGGCGTTGCGGCAAGACTCCTTCATCGCGCAAACTACACATGGAGAGTGGAGAGGAGAGGGACGTGGTGGATATGGCGACAGGAGGGATTCGGTCTCAGACGCCTTGTTTTGCGTGGCTGTGTTGAAGACGGCCTTTTTTTTTTTTCAAGAAGAAGTGGATGGTAGAAGGGTTACATCACAATGGAAGAACAAGTGGAAGGATCGTGCCAGGCATGGATAATGGGGAACTGCGTCTAAAGACAGTAGGCCTTGATAATCACCATGACCTTAATACCCAGGGCTGGTTTTAAACCGGAGTTGAGGGGGGCCGCGAGGAGTTTGAGGAGTCCGGGGAGGATTAATAATTTCTAGCGCGTATATACATGAGTACGTTAGAGTCTATTAGGGAGGCGCAAGGCGTTGGACTTGATTATCAGGTATCTAACTAGAACCTTAGAATATGGTTTCCAACTCGCATGTCTTTCTTTAGTGAATTAGCTGGTGGTTGGGTTCCATGATGAGAGTTGTCCATGTCATGATACCGATGCCGGTTGAGGGTGAGTAGGCCGAGGTATAGTAGAGATTGAACTTGCTTGTTGTTTGTGAGACGAGTGCTTCATCATGAGCACGTATATCGCAGGATGATTTTGACTTGGCATATGTGTCTCTCTTATTACCTTTCCAGAGATTGATTACTGAGCAAGAATTGTGTCTAGAAAATGCGGTTCATGATATGTATGAAGAGTAGAGGGAGTACTAGTATGCTTGACTGACGTGCGTAGCAGTGGGTAAGGTGTGTTGATGAGCTTTACTTGGATTAAAATTACCAGAAAGAGAAAAGATGACGAGAGACACTTTGGGTCTTTGGGTAGGGCAAGGCAAGCCAAGCCAAGCGGTACGAGAACACTCGGCCAGCAAGGTGAATGATGAACATGGATGTATGTGTTGTGTGTTGCTCGTGCATATGTACATACAGTATAGATAGATGTAGGTGTGATAGATATGGGTGGAGTCCCTAGGCTCTCTGAACCGGGAATTTCCGGGGTGTGTGAGTGTGGACTCCGGGTGGGGAGAACGAATGGAAGGGAAAGCCGGGAGCGGGAAAGTGAAAGGCTTTGTGGAAAAAGGGTCAGAGATCAAGAGAATGGTACATACATGTTAGTGGGAACAGCAGCTTGGACCCTTTTTTCCCCGCAGATTTCTTGGGTGAGAGATTAAACGAGAAGGGGGAAGATTCCGGGGAAAGGAATTGGGATAATTGTAGTTAATTGTCTGTGCTGATTAATTATTTTTGATGTCATGTATAAAGAAAAATGAAGAAGAAGAAAAAGAAAAGAAAAAAAAGGAAGAGAAGGAATAAGTTCAAAGATGGTAACAGTACAGTGGAGTTGGGATTTCGTCAGCTCGAAGAGAAGCCGGGCCGTGTTGTGATAGGTGCGCGAAGAGATGAGATCAGTCTTCACACGTCTGTTCTGTCTATACCAACGCCCTGGTCAAGGCATAGTGGACCAGATGTACATAGTAAAAGTAAGGTAGGCGAAGAAATATCAGGCGCGTGCAAGATTGAGCCGAGTAGTAAAGAGAAAAAAAATCACAAGCGAGCGGAGAGGGATTTCAATGAGCTCGTGACCTTGTCTACTAGACTTGTGCTGTCGTTTACAGTACAAGACAAGGGGTAATTATTATCTTACCTAAAAGGGGTACTATAGATCTCGGAATCTCGCAGTTCGTCATTATGCTCCCCCTCAATATAAAACACAGAGCTATGTGTCATGTCACAAAAAAGTAATAAAAAAAAGATGAACAACACTCCCCCCATAGCTCCGTGACCTTTGGCCGCCCCCCTTTCAGATCTGGAACATTACACGCAAGATTGACTCGAAATGAGCGAAATATCAAGGTGAACGATCAAACGATCAAGAGGGTCCGTTCAACCACTAAC
>JABGLY010000557.1:0-15840 GCA_013623525.1 Fusarium dimerum
TGTGTGTGTGTGTGTGTGTTCATGCAAGCCTCCCTGACAGAAGAAGGGATACAGGCAAAGAGACCAGTCCTTGTTTCCTTGGTCATAAAAGAAAGATTACAAGGCTTTAAATGTATTTAAAAACAAAAAAAAAGTACAAAGAAAGAGGCGCTTCCTCACATTTTTCGGGGTGATGGGCACGCTATTCATGATATATCACCTTTCGTTCTCCTGACTTAGCTCGACTCCCTTAAGCACCCTCCGATCTGTTCTCTTCTGGATCTGTTTTTCTCTTCCTGGACTTTTTCAAAATGACTTGCCTGTCAGGTGGAAACATTTTCTCCTATTCCGCCGTTAATATCCTGCTCTTCCGCCATTAAACCACCCCTGTCGCCCTCACATAAACCCATTCTTGAAGGGCTTCTTTGGAACGAAGAATGCACTTCACGTGTGGATACGGGTGTGGGTAATTAGTTTGAGCCGTATGGGTGTGAGCGTCTAGAGTGTGTCTTTGTGTGAGTGAGAATTGAAAGAAAGAAAGAGAGTGCGAGCGGAGTGACAGCATAGGGTCCGCGCGCTCACCAACAAGGGGACCTTGTATGGCCCATTCCCCCATACAGATGCTTCCCTTGGACAATGGGACTCAAAGAGAAGGCAAAGGTCATTTGGGTTAAGTTAATGCAAGACCTGTCTTGAGGGTTGTTGGCACTGGAATGCTTTTTAGTTCAAGGGCGAGAGAGGAACGGCAAGATAGACTGCCTGAGACAACCACAATGTCCACGCCGAAATTAAATTAAACACTGACTGGCAATCCACGTGATAGGGTGTGCACAGCGCGTATTGTTTCTGTGCAATGTGGTGTGTGTGAGACTGTGATTGTTCTCTTTGATGAAGATGCGCGGCTTATTTCAACTGGTGTCACCGGCGGATAGTGCAAGGAGCATGCATGTCAGGTTGAGCAGAGCTGAGTGTTCCATACAAGACAGCCTAGTGCCCTCACGTTAAATCGGAACAAGACGGTATCGGGAACAATCTCGCCAGGGTGAGATGAGATATAAGCATGAATGGCATTTACACCATCAAAGAATGAGCATGTGTGGGGAATGCATGCTCTTAAAGGACGCGATGTTTTAGTGACAAGTGGATAGAAAAACAGGGAGAATCCGATGAGGTCAAGGAACAAAAAGGGAGAGACAACGCCAAGGGATTCGAAAAATAGCATTCTTGTATATAATGACCCGTGTTGAGAATATCGTAAAACATTGCAAATGTAGTAACACACGAAAAGAGGGAGACATGGTCCCGGCTCATTGCAGCATCCTACTGGTCTTGCTGACAATCGTTATGGAGTTGATGACGATCCCTTTCTTTGTTGTTGTTGTTGTTGTTGTTGTTGTTGTTGTTGTTGTTGTTGTTATGTATCTTGCTGTTGACCAAAACTGGTCGAGACAACTCAAACCGGTCCGACGCCAAAACCTTTTATTCATATTTCCGTTGAATGGTCCTATCAAGTACACTAAGATTCCTCTTTTTTCTTCTTCTGTCCTCCCTCTCGCTCCACGACAAGCATCTCTTGGCAACCTGTAGCCTGTTAATGGTATGGTGATGATAATTATGACGCTTCATTTCCCTATTCCCTCCCCCCCTGCGCCGTCTAATAAACACAAAAGCAGCCGCACTCTGCTGAACCGTAACACGCCAGTGAGTGTCGGGTATTGGTCATGCTCAAAATTACAAGAGATAGCCTTGTCCAGCCTCGCTGCTGAGCAGGGCAGCACTTCGACTGGCGTCGAGGAACAAGTTCTCACACTCGGCAACGTCCTGTACATCAATCTGCGAGCGACCACCAGCCTTGGCAAGAATACTGTTTGTGACTGTTAGTGGCCATACGTGATGAATGAACCGGCAAAGGAGTGAATTGCAATCCGCCCCATCCCGTCGGGAAAATGGCTTACCTGGCAGGCGTCAACAGTTGCAGGCAATATCGCAAACTGATGCGGACACCGTGTTCTGCAATCTTGTCAACTGCCGCATCTGAAACGGCAACACCTTCAGTAGAAGAGCGTATCCTCACGATGCGCTTGATTTCGTCCGCATCGTATGGTGTCGTGGGAATGATGAGAAGACGGGCCAGGAAATCGCTTGGGATACCGTGAGCTGCGACAATATCATCGGTACCTCGAATGGTGCACATTCCCCGGTTCGAGGCCAGAACCACGATGGGGGAAATTGGTGATTCCAGGGCGCGGTTCAAATACGTGAAGCACTCCACATCGAGCATATGTGCCTGTCAAACAGTGTCCGTGTCAGTCATCGCTCCCGTTCCGACATCCGATGTGCGACAGCACGGGGCCAATTTGTCTTACCTCATCAATAAACAGGACACCAGGTACAAGCTCAGCCACTCCCTGGTCGATGTACTTGCTGACAACCTTGTTGATCTCGGCGCGTAGCTTGTCAGTAATTTCCGTCATCTTGGGCTTCATCAGCTGGCCCATCATGCTCATAATATCCTGTCCACCCTGAGGACGAGCGTTGGCTACATCCAGGTCGTGTAGCGTAACATCCTGCACGATTTCCTTCTTCTTGTGCACCTCGCCCTTGGGGATGGGCACATATTCTTCCGCCTCCAGATCGAACTCAGTAGCATAGGCGTCTGATCGTCCGACTCGTTTGCAAGCTCCCGTGTTTGCCTCGATGTAGATGACATCGCCCACCGTGACTCTCTCCTTCTGGATCGCTTCGTATATGCTGGGGTCGAGACGGAGCTTCTTTTGTCCCTTTGCACTCTTCAAACCAATCAGTAGGGTGCTGATGGTCTTGCCGTAACCGCCGAGAGGATTCTCTGCCTCTTCTGGTGTGAGCTCTGTGACCTCTCCTTCGTAGACCTCCTTCGTTTCCCGGACCTTGAGACCAATTGCTCTTCGAAAGTTTTCCATGAGCATCTCCGTCTTCTTGACTTCGGTCGAGTAAATTTCGCTGCCAACGATAGGGCAGAAAGGGATCTTGGTTCCGAGTTCCTGGCTAATGGCGAGGGCTAGCGCTGTCTTTCCGGTTCCGGGGCCACCTGCGAGCAAAACACCTCGCCCGGCCATCTTCTGGGCTCGGATGAGGTCTACCACGACACCGCAGGACTACGAATGATTAGCAAGTGGATGATGGGTCATCAATTGCGCTCGAAACCTTACCTCACGAGCACTTGCTTGGCCAACGAAGCCACCGGCCTGCTTCTCTGAGTATCCATCGGGTTTCAGGCCCAAACCTTTGATGTGGGTGTGGGCAGCAGTGCGATTATCTCGCTTGTTTCCCTTGACTTCGCTGATCTGAACCATCTTGTCGGTTGAATGCCGATGGTGTTGGCTACGAAGGTCGTTCGTATGTTTTTTTTTATCTGGATGCGACAATTCTAGACAAATCGCTGGCGGAGTTCGATAATTTCAGGCGGAGATGGCGCGTTTGGAAGTTTTGTCGTAGCTCCTTGCGACTTTGAAGATTTGCGATCGAAGCTTGCCTTCCAAAAGCTGTTGACTTGCCGGCGCGTCTTCACGCTACTCAGATCACGTGAGAACTTGACCTCCAGTTGCCCTGTACCACCACTTTCGACGTTCAGTCACTTTTCTGTCCGCTAAGATATAGGCAGACGTGTTTGCCGTCAATCTTTGTGATAAATGGCTGACTTGTGAAATATTTCTTTGCTTCTCGTTTATTCCCATCTTGCCTTTCACTAACTCTGAAAAAGATTTGACAAGATTCTCACGGTTTCAGCCTGTCGCGTTACTAATTCACCAGCACGTGAAAATGAACAGCCATGGTTCAGTTCAGACTTGAAAAGCAAAGTGTAAAATCTATTTTGAGTTATGATGGTCAATGGCTGCATCTCGATTCTTTTCGCTTCTCTTCTAACATTTCTATCACGCTTTTATGACATACGTAACTCCTCGGACGTTCCTGGACCATTTAACAACATGGGCGAACCCTCGGCCTCACCAACAAGATTGCCATGCCTCTCAACATCATCCGCAGGAACCTTTGGTGTAGGCGGCTTCTTCATCAAAATAACTCCAATAGCACTTCCGAGAATCAGAGTACATCCGGCGCCACTCATCAAACTCATGCTATGACCAAAGACCCATCGATCGAAGCTTACGGCGAACAGCATGTGTGTATAAACCATCGAGTTTGCTCGGTTCGATCTGTCGGCTCCGAGGCCAGCTGTCAAGAGGTACTGCATGGTGAACCCAAGAATTCCCAGCGGCAACAGCAGCAACCATTGCTTGATGGTTGAAGGAGTTACCCATTGCAGCGCAGGCTGGTCAACATTGAGCAAAGGAGCGAAGATCAAGGCTGTGGCGGACATGATGGTCGAGATGACTCCAAAATAGTTGACAGAAATAAGTGGGTGAGCTCGTTTTCCGATCATTCGTAGAGTGGTGAAGGCGCCAGCGGCTCCCAAAACACCAAGCAAGGCGACACCAACAGCAACAAGACGCTCCTCAGCTGTCGCCTCATGCTCTGACCCAGGAAGTCCACCTTCGGATACACCTTCAGAAGCATCCCCCTCGGACCCAGAAAAGAGAGACGTAGGACGAGCGATCAACACGACACCTAGTAGAGCCACCAATGTTGCCAGTTGGTCGATTCGCCCAAACGGCTCCCTCAAGGCAAACCAGCAGATGAAACCAGCAACCCCTGGGGCAAGGAAAGAGATAACAGTGGCATCGGCAAGAGGAAGATACATCATCGAGTACCAGACGCCGTAAATGCCGAAGAACCCAGAGAAACCACGCAATACGAGAAGCCATCTGATTTCGCGTTTACCAAATGGGAAGTCGGGAGTGCCATTCCACCACATATATAACATACAACAGACCGCTGTCATGGACTGTCTCATGAGAAGAACCTGAACCGGATGCATGCCATTGCCCTCGAGTTCGACAAGACGAGCACTGAGGTTCATCAGAGCCCCGAAGAATTGGGACAGCGCAACCAATGCTGCAGGCTTGTTTCGAAGCCAAAACTTTTGCCAGCGCGTTGGCGTACCTAATTGTGAATTGCTGCCATGCTCAAGAAGCCGGCCCGTCGGCACAGGCGAGGGACATGGGGAGGGACTGAGGGATAACGGACGAAACTCCTCGAAACTCGAATTGCTGACTTTATGTGGCCCAAAATCAGGTGTGAGAAGGGTGGATGGTGAGGCTGTCGGTAGCATATGATGCTGAGTCTCTGCTGGAGCCGCTGCTGGAGCAAATTTGGTTACAGACGACGTTTGAACATCCTCGCGAAAAGGTGGCGGGGCCCTAGAATCCCGATCCATGATGGCCAGAAGAGATATCCTTGAGATGCAGAAGTCTTTAGACACGGAGCAAGCTACAGTGGGCAGAAATAGATATGAACAACACTGGTATTCATCTAAGTACAATTCAAGACAGGACGATATGAAGTCAAGAAGTGACGATAGAGGCTCAAGAAAAGGTGGCACACGATGAATCAACGAAGAGCTTACCAATGGGAGAAAAATTCAACGTTAGATAACCTAGGTTAGGCTGATCGACCAGGAACTAGGCCACCATGTATTGATTGTACTGTACTTCTGAAAGGCGCAGAAGTGTACGTTACAACAGCGTGAGGGAACAGTCTAGCCTAGCACTTCATCGACATCGCCGACATCATCATTACCAACCACTCACCGTGAAGAGTTTCTGCCCAATACCCCCACGACGACAAGGGTGCTGCTAAGTGGGTATCGGTTCTCTTCCCGCAGCTTCTGTCCCTTCGTCTCTTGTCCAACAAGACAGAAGAAAATGGACGGGACCCAATGATTCCTGGACCATTGACAAGAGGTGCAGAAAAGGCGCTTGCGTTGTTAGTTGTCCGAGTGGCTGAGGGGATGTGATGAGTCGAAACCGAAACTTGAACCCCGTTGCCAGTCGGTCACCTCGAAAGAAAGCAAAACTCCTCCTTTTGCAGGAATATGACTGAGCGAAAAGGGTTTATGGTTGTGTGCTGATCTGCATCTCTTACTCGGCCCCGGGTAGCGGAATCGCCGCTATCGGCCGGGGTCTGCTGAAGGAGGGCGGCTACCACCAGCTGACCCGGGATGTTTTGTCCAAACAAGTATCATCTAACATCAAAGAGTTGGTGTTCTCTGAAAGGGTCAGCTGCATGACTATTGTGAGTAAAAGCTTACTGTACGTTTGACTGACGACGTCAGGTTGTTCTGTTGTCCGAAACATCCAGCACTTTCTCATCAGGTGTGGCAAGAGGATTTCCCCCTAGACTACATGTCTTTGCCTGACTGACTCTTGAACAAAACGAGAGCCAAGTCAAGTTAGTAGGCAATGCAATAGGTGGGATGGGTGACCAAGTCATGCATCGCGGTTTGGCCAGTCTTGGCCTTTTCTTTGCCCCTCTCAACCACAGGCCGCGTTTCCCGAACCTGTGACCTACTTTATCACATTGTTTCCGGATCGGAGCCGCGGGAAGATGGCGAGGGTGTGAGTGTACGTATTTCCGTGTCAATGCCGGAGTCTCCCAAATTGGGATTGGAAACTTAAATGCCATGACAAGTTTTACAGCCGAAAATTCGAGATTTGATTTACTTACGAACGTCCCTAACAAATTGATTGCTTATGTATTCGAGCAAGATTTGCATAAAGTTACTGATCATCCAGCTGGAGGTATCAAGTCGGTGAATTCACGTTCACCAGCATACAAGGATTCCTCCATTTACCATGCCTTTGATATGTAGATAAAAACAAGCTTAAATTTCCTATTTATACTGGTGATATTCTGCAACCCTGGAGTCCTTCAGTGGACTCTATCATGTAGTATGAACCTTGTTTCCCCAGCAGTATAAGCATTCTTATAACTCCTCTCCCAAACGCCATTGCCATGCTGTTCCCTTATATGTAATGTGACCGAAGAGTCTGCCGCTGCAAGAGTCTCATCCCAGAAATTAACCTGCTATTCCTCGCTTGTCGTCCATCATCTCTTCTTTCCAATAGCATCCGCCTCTGCCTCCAGATCATCATCATCCTCACCCAACTCCTCTTCCACCCTCCCTGCTGTACTCCCCTTGCCCCCCTCACTCTTCTCCTTCTTCTTCTCCTCATCGGCAGCATCCTTCATGATCTCATCTTCACCGTCGCGTAGAATTTCTCGCGCCTTCTTGATCTCCTTTTGCTTCTCAAACACCTCCTGCACCTTGCCCAGGAACGCGGGATTCTTGCGGAAAGCGAACTCGAAATCTTCGTACTTTATCTTTTGTCGACCAGAGTAGTGCGCTGCTCGTGTGGCCTCGAATGCGATGGATTGCATAAAGTCGGTGAGGATTTCGTCGAGGATGCGGACGGTCTCGGGGAGGGGGTTTTTGACATCGCCGTGAGCATAGAGCAGTTGTGCTACTGGAGATGATGACTCGAGTTAGAAGGTCTGTGCGTCTCTTCTGGATGATGATAGATGGACATACGCTCAGCATGGCTGAAGTTCATCTTTCCGACATTCTTGCCGGCACGCGCTCGAGGCTCCATCTTGAATGATTATCACAGATACGACAACACTTTTGCAGCACGTGGTAGTTTCCCAAGAAAATAGTATCGAATATCAAAGAAGTTCAATTAAAGAAAACACGTCGTCTTTGGATGCGCAGCTTATTTCAAACGGTATTGCATATGTGAATGTCGTGTGTATCAAGACGTTGTTAAAGTCAAAAGCACAAATCAGTGGCCTTGTGGCGAAGCAGTGGAGGCTCGACCGGGTAGTGGGGGGAATGGAAAGGGTACCTAGGTAGGTACTCAGAGAGAAAAGCTGAAGACTTGTGTGGGGTGTTCAGGTCAGCTTAAACAAGACGTCACTCACAGGCCTGCCAGCGGCTCTCGGCGAATCTTTACCCCTAAGCACACCTTGCGCATGTGAGTAGGCTGAAGGCAGGCAAGCACAGCCCAGCAAAACAACAAGGACATCTTTGATATTAAGGGATGCGATAATTGATCTGTTGTTAATTTTGACATACCGTTCTCTGTCTCTTGTATTTTCAGCGACAAAAATAAAACCTTTACGATGGTATGCGACTTCACCTCCATGTCAAGAGTCTGCTCACTAACTCACAACTTGATAGTCGGCCCTCTTCAACTTTCAATCCCTCCTCCTCACGATCCTCCTCCTTATCTGTACGAGCGCATACGTCCACCACTTTACGCCGGGAATTATGGATCGAAATAAGGATGGGTATGGGACAGCTACAGCTCAACGGTCGCGATTGCACTAACACCATCATCACAGAGTCATGGGCATCTTCTGGAAGTTTGCAAGGATAGGAGAACGATTGAGTCCATACGTCAGCATATGCTGTATCCTCATGGCTGTATGGTCCTCCCTCCTGCCCCAACTACGAGTTGCATGAACTAATACCGTGGACAGGCCTCTATCATCCTCAAGTAAGGTGTGATCGCACGCGACGAAATGATAACAACTGTATTTTCCGACCCCCCTAGCTATTTCACGAAGGGTAAAGGAGTTCTTGGGATGATTGGAGAGGAGTAAAAAGAAGCAAACTTTTTGGGCAATTATCCGACAAAGCGCGGCGCATGCGCATGTATCAAACAACTTCCGTGTTCTTACGAATTTTAATGTCATGATTTTTAATTAAGACAACTTGAGTAAGTGAGGGACAGAGTGTAAGAGATTTCCGCATCTTGCAGCATCAGCGGGCGGTTGTTTGTTTTATGAAGGCCGACGGCATCGGTTTGCGTCACCCAAAATGCCGTTGTCCCGAATGGCAATGCGGAGAGGAGCCCAGAAAGAGCTGTTTGCACTTGAGTACCTCTTGCAATGATGGCCGTGGCACTTGTCATACTTGTATCATCAAAACCGGTGTGATGGAATGGACGGGTTTCTGCTTCGGTGTACATCGGTCATTACTGAGCTTGCAGAATTGTTGAATCCCACCCTCAGCAATTCGTAGAGAGCATGAACAAGAATGCAAGTGACCGAGAAGTGCAGTGGTTTGATACGAGGGGAAGATGGCTGCACAAGAGTAAGATGCAAGCCCAGGCTGGGCTGACAGTATGGCTGAGTCAGTGCATACAATACAGAAAAAAGAAGATGGTGGTAGGAGAATAGGATTGAGCGGGAGAAATGAACAAGAAGAGAGCTTTCAGGAGTTGGCATACGCGTAAAAGGCCATTACTAAATTTGTCTTGATGTACTTTATACCATAGCAAGCTATTCATGAACAGACTATTGGTAGAGTTCATATTAGCCTGTCTTTGGTTGAAGGAAAACAAATAACCAGTAAACCAGGTGAAGTACGACAGTGAAGCTTACGAACAGAGGGAAAGAATCTGGGGTAGGACAAAGCAGGTTAGGGAAAGACGTTGTTAATAAATTCACTCTAATTGATCAATGGCCAGTTCAAACGGATGGAAGGCACTGTTGAATGATTCGTCAATGACTCCCAATGTGCAATGTACAATGTGACCTACACCATCCGCACCATGTTTAGTTCTGGGGCTATCCAAACATGCAATCAATGCGGAAGACAAACCGCAAGGACAAAAAGCCATCTCTCAACATTTTTATCAAATCATCAGACTAAACAACAAACTAGACTTGGTTCTGATGCAGCTGGGTCGGTAGAGAACAAAGAGATTCAAGCACCCCCTCCTTGCTCACGGTAGTCTTTAGATGGTTCCAAGGTTTACCATTAGACTGACTACTTAAGGTACTGTACAGGTAGCATTTTGGTGGGTGCGCCAATACATGACAATGGAATGGAATGGAGCAGCGTATGGGCTACTTTGTACGACAATAACAACGGAGGTTATACTGAAAGATCGTTTAGTGCCTGGCCACAGACGATCGCCCAGTTTTGGATTTCCAGCACTGTTTTGTTCTGGTGCGTGAACCTGAACCATGCTCATGGGTCGTGGGTTTCCAATCTCCGAAAAACATCCTTTCCATTATTCCAAAGCTTCACGCCCCGAGCGCAACCTGAAGTTTGAGGGTGGCCCCCCCCTTCACATCCTGACTCGCTACCACCACCAAGGGTTAAAAAACACACACACGCACACACAACGATGTGAACAAGACTGACGTTAGTACTGGGTAGTATAATATTAGGTGCTGTAATAATAAATGAACGAAAAATGGTGGTATTCGGGTCATGTAGGGGAGAGAGGGAAGGGAGAAAAGTTCCACGAATATAGAAGCTGGAGAGGTCTAGATACGAAACAAGTGCCTCCCAGGATTGAAGCTAAGCGCCTCCTGGTGGTGTTAAATGGAGGGATGAAGTTAGGGAGACATGACTCTGTTTCGTATGTAGGTAGGGGGTTTGACTTTAACTTGTAAATGTGACATTTGTTGACCTTTTCTCATTTTAAAGAACCAGAAGCTTGGGATACAGTGACAAGGTCCTGCCAGCGATGAATTCGACTGAGATGGTACTGCAATCTGTAAAAGTTAACTTGCCTATCAGTAGGCGCTGACAGATTTATCAAATTGCGTATCTAGGTAATTACCTACGTTAAGAAAGGAAAACGAAACCAAGAGGATTCTCAGACCAAGTGAATGAGAAAGTAACAGAAGTGAAGAGGTGAAGGAAACGACCGTGAAAGGGGAAAGTCACGAGAGAGAGAATGACTGCCTATCACAATCAATACTGATTCACATCACCTTTGTAAATGTGCGTGAGGTTGCGGGCGAGGGTGGGCATTGTCGGTCTTGATGGCTATCAGAATTATTGTCAACGTTCTGTATCACCAAGTGTTTTCTGACCTTGGATCAGAAGAGAGGATTACAGTAGAAGAGTAGCAGTTAGTTTTGTGCCTTGAAGATGAAGCAAAAGTAGGCATTGTGAGGATGAGATTGGTACTGTACTGGTTCAATGTTATTCCACAAACCAACGCTTGCTATGTAATTGGCAATGGCTATCAACCCAAGGGATAGACCACAACCTTTGCCCATTCTCCTCAACACCCTAATCATCAACAATCCTGACCACCGAACTCTAGGCCCTGAGAATGAATTTTATATATTGTAAAATACAACGTATTCATGATGTGCCTTTATGTGATCGTGCAGCGTTATGGCTGATGTTCTCTACGGGGTAGGTGTACTGTGCTAGGAAACGGCATGTGTATCGGAGGTAGCTAGCTCCTTGATCTTGAATGGAGGAGTATCAACCAGCCTAGATACTCATTGAATAAAGGGAGACCATATCATTGGCGATACGCCTGCAGTTTTCCTCTCATCACATCTCGGTATGTCCATTCAGCTCTTAGCTCTCAGAACAAGAAAACTAATATTAATAGTTTTTCCAGCTCTTCATGTTGGCTGATAAAGAGGGTGGGTAAGATGAACAGTAGAAAAAAGAAAGGAGAATACGATACGATGCTAGAGAGGTGGAGGACAACTTTAAAAAGGAGAAACCACTACAGAGGTTTAAGAAAAAAAGAAAAGAAAAGAAAGACAAAAGAAAGGGGAAAA
Source organism: Fusarium dimerum (assembly GCA_013623525.1). NCBI lineage: Eukaryota > Fungi > Ascomycota > Sordariomycetes > Hypocreales > Nectriaceae > Fusarium > Fusarium dimerum. The sequence continues at coordinate 11,464 of JABGLY010000557.1, forward strand.
AAGATAGATCAGATAAACAAATGAGAAGAGAGTTCTCGCACACAAACAGCAATAAAAGAACGACATGTTGAGCAACTTGCATGACGCTAGGTACTCATTCCATTCCATTCATTTGATGCGAGGTGGCGTGTGTGTGAGAGAAAGCTATACATACAGTCCCTACTGTACCTACTGTACCTAATTACTGCAGTATTTTTGCACTTTTTTTTACTTTCCGTAGATTCAGGTACAACCGCCCATCAATACCCATCCAACAAGAACCTTTGTTCCATCAAATTCCAGTCCCCTCATCGCCCAGGTCTTTCTCTGCCCATCTTTATATTTCTCATGGCTCGTCAGCGGGGTCTACGATGACAAGGTTTTCCCCGTCTGTGATCAAGAGAGAAGAAAATGGTGTGAGTTTGGGGGTTCATGTAGCGAGTGCATGATGGGTAAATTAATTGTCATGCCATGTTCTACAAGTTGGCCAAGTGAGTGTTTTTCTACTCAGTACTTGTTCAAATTTGAACCAACGTATGGGCTGTGTGCATTTATCGCGGCTGTGCCATTGAATTAAACTGAACTGGATGAGCACTGACCATTTATGCGGCTCAATAATTACAATACAACAGGACTTGTCTTATCTATCGATCAATGCCATGGTAGTCGCTGCGTTGACATCTTCAAACGACCGCGAGGCCCGTGATCTTCAGAAATCCTTGCATCGAATATAACCCCGTTCAGGAATCTGTTGGAACGGTTAATCTGGGTGACCCGAGCCAGAGACGAATGTGAGGCGAGGCGCGGCCCAACAATATTATCGTAGGGTACGTTGTCTTGTTGATGACTCCGTCCAGGCATACATGGGGGGTGGTCTAGTTGCATTGCTACGTTGTAATTGATGCGTTGGCCCTGTATTTTATAATGTCTAATGTCATGTATTGCAACATCGTGAGATCACACGATGAGAATAGAGAAAATCTTTAATTTGAAACTACAACGCAAGTTTATTAACGCAGTGATTAGCACAGTAACTTGCTCCATAGCAGCAACCTGTCACATCTTTCCACATGAGACACAGAGGTCAGATATCAGACATGTGAAATCTGAAATCTGTCGAGAAAATCAAGGACGCATACATAAAACAATAACACAAGTGTCCATGGAAACCAATTGGTAATTTATTCGTACTTTTCTCTCTCTCTTCACATGTGCTCAAGCCCTCTTGATTTAGAGACATGCAACCTCCCTGCACCATAACAGGGGCAGGCCAAGATCAAGGGCGGAATATCTCCTCCCCTAACAAGACAGCCATGAAAGGATGTAGGGAGAAGGGAAGGGGGAGGGACAAAAAACCACACCACTACAACACCATCAACGTCCGACGGTCGGGCCTGGCAAGCTACTGGGGGAGAGAAGAAAGGTGTTGAGTGAGTCAAGGTAAAGCAGTGCAAATCGGACAATGAACAAGTACTATGCAGACACACCGATAATCAGGAACTACGGTCTTGAATTGCCCGTTGTCATGCACTCTATTGCCATGGGTATCTCACGCACACTCCCCCCTTCTCAAAACACCAACACACAACGCATACACACACATACGGTTACGACAACTCTTGACATCTCCATCTTTTACCTTTCGATTCAACCTCCACTGATGCCAACAATAACGTGGTCCCAAGGTCCAATTTGTGATCTCATGGAACCTTTTCCCCCTCCTTCACTCTCCACAACCCATGATAAAACCGCACTCTTCCCCTGCTGAAATTAGATATCGCCCAGGGCCTGGTCCGGGTTCCCAGTTACCGCACGGCTGGGATACCGCCTCGTGGCGCTAACCAATGGACAAGGCCGAGTCGATCGATGATATCTTTATTGACTTTTGACTTGCTGCGATCAAGTTGCCTTTTTCTCTCATTTATGGCTTGAACTTGGTTGCTTTGAGATATACGGCACTTTACCTCGGACAGTCGCTGTCCTGGCTTGGCTTCTATATTTTGCTGCACACCGAGTGGTATCGCATTGTGGCGTGTCAGTGATCTGAATCGGAGCCCTTCACCGACAAGACCACGGTAGTCTGTCTATTGTACTGTACTAGGTATGCATGCGTTGTGTATATGTCGCCTATGATATTAAAACGTGAGAGCTGGCATTCTTTCATACCGCCTCTTGCGCTGTCAAATTCCCCTTTCCGCCTGGGGGGTTGACCATCGTGGCGACACTTGGTGAGTTTCAGAAAACAAAATTTATCGTGGTCAAAACCTAGGCGGCGGCGGCGGCGATGGCGTCCTCCAGCCAGACTCTGCGACATCAAAGCTGGTGTTGTGATGGTTACCGAGGCTAAGGGCAAAGAATGCAAATTTATGACTGTGGTGGCGGAAGGCTGATAACCACAGTGCCACAGGGAAATACAGTATCGCGACAAGTGCCAACGCTACTGTATTCAACCTCGTGGGTTGGCAATGATGGGATAGCGTAACTGTATTCCGGACAGCAAGCCCTCATGACCCCCACTTAGTAAAGCCATTTGTGTCGGGGACAGGAGTCAGTCAGTCCATCGTGTTTCTTCAGTGGTCCACGATAGTCTCGAGTCTATGCAAAGGGGAGGCTCAGGCGACTCTGCTGTTCACTTGAGTAATAGGGCAATAGTGTTCAGTAGAGTCGGCCGTGGGACCCCGATCCCCATATTAGTGACCTCACCAGGCAGCATCAGCACCAGATGTAGTAAATCAGGGACCACCATTTGGCGAACCAGCGAGATTTACAGGACGATTCGTAGCGGCCGAGGGCTGTATCGAGACATTCGTCGCACAACACGTTAGCCAACTCCGCTATTTTCTGCACGCTTCTGGCCCGCTTCTAGATCGGCGGAAGCGGATGGGTTGGGATGGGCCCCCTTCTTTGTTTGATCCCTTGATCCTTGCATTGCACTTTGCCCTGCCTACCCAGCTTGGGTAGATCCTTGCACTTTCTGGTTGATTTGGGCGTGCAACAAGTTCAGGTGGTCCCTGAAGAGGAGTGCATTATTGGGAATCCGAGAGATATTAAGCAAAGCACCTAGATTGTTGACAAAGATGTTGATTGAATGATTAAGATGGGACGGCGGGAGGGGAGGTCATGGTTAACCAAGCCGAGTCAGGTAGAGCCAAGTCACGAGGCAGAGACCAGTCATCAAACTACTGCCCGCTGTCGGTGCTAAAGATAACTAGGTCAACCCCTGAAGTGAATTACTCACAAGGCCATCTTTGCAGCTTTGTTGGAATAGCCCCCTACCCTAGTTTCGGACGTACTGTCCGCATTCTGGAAAACAGAAGGCCTAAGCCTCAGCAATACCTTTTATGGAGGCTTAAGTAATCTCTCAGCCCAGGTGTGTGGTGGTAATATCAATGTTTGTGTCCAAGCTCAAGCTGCAAGACAATGGCATCCTTGGATGGCCTGTGTTGACATCGATTTCGAGTTGTTTACAGTACTTGGACTTGGGTAGGCCGAGGTTGGTTCGCCCTGTTCCTGAAAAAGGTGACAGTCTAGGAATAGATATCGAATCCTACGGCTAAATTTCCGAGACAGTGCTGAGAATCACCTGTGTAGATCGCCTGGGCAATACCTCGGAGATTTGTCGCATACAGCGGAGAGGAGAGTCAATGAGGTACTTACAAGCAAAATAAACAATGGATGATCTGGATGTTGCAACTCCAGTTTGCTTCAAGATTATCACTGATCATCTTCATACTATGCAAAAGGCCTGATCCACCACCGCCACCGTAGATGATACTGAGAGGGGGGAAAATACGAACAACAACTTGCATAGAATATTTTGGGCCACGATGGAACTTTGGAGTGATTTTCCTAATTTCGTCGTGGTCTCGCCAATAAGTTTTAATGTTGTTGTAGCCCCTCCCTCACATCCATGGGCGAGTCAGTTAGCGTCGCGCAGCTCTTGTTAACTTTCTGGAAGACACTTTTCTTCCCCATCGGAATAGGGAGAGTAGACCGGTCGGAAGGGATGACGAACAGACAACGCGAATGCCAATACCGCCGACGAAAAACAACCATAACAGCAACCGGACGGAACGAAATGAATGACTACTTTACAGGAACGCTCGGGTGGTCTGGTGCACATGCTCCATCTCATAAAGGAGAGTCATGCTGTCGCCAGGGCAGGCCAGGTTTTACTCTGGGCTGCGAAATGTTAGATTACGGTACCGTCTAGGTGGCGGTGGTTTTGGTGTCGGATCGAGGCCTACTGGGCCTAACCTTGTGGTGGCTGCTGGCCCTGCTCTTACCAAGTTCCAGGTGCCCTCGCAATGCACCAACACAAGCCCGCTACTGTAAATTGGGGGCCAGGTGACCGCGGCTCGAAAAAATTCGCAATCCAAATGCCTTGAATCTTAGAAG
>JABGLY010000559.1:0-35855 GCA_013623525.1 Fusarium dimerum
GCCCCCTTGGGTGACACGGAATGTCCGTCCCCCCCCCCCCCCCGCTGCCCCATCGAGAGACGGGTTGTCATATCTGACGATACTTCCAAACCTTTCACAATTGGCGTATCCCTTGTTCGCTTGTGAGCTAGACACTGCCGATCACCATATTCAGCTTGTCTACCGTCATGTTTTGACTTTTGAAAACCAACTCGTTTCTTGTTCCCCGCCCGTTCACCTACCCACCCGTCATATCTCCAACGGCGGCTTAGCCCGTCGGCTGCCTGACCAAACTGAGACATTTCAGTCGTCAGTCCAATCAGCACCCGCAAATGCATTTTTGCTTCCCAGAAGCTAGTGAGCATGGTTGCCTTGTCCTCAAGAGCTCAGCCAGTTGGAGCAGCTTTTGCATGTTGGATCATCCTCGACCTCAGCTTTGGTTGTCCTCGCTTCCCACTTCCCCTGTCATGTCATTTCGACTTTCCCATTCTTTTTCTTGATCCTGAAGTATTTTATAAAACCCAAATCATCAAACACATACCTATCCTGTCAATCACGTCAGTCAATCATGCTAACCGCAATTCATATAGATCCTTCTCTTATTCACCCAGAGATTACCCGAGGACCCATGGGTATCCCGTCATATGACGGCCACTTCCAGCAACCTAACCACCATTATCCCACATCGCCCTCTGCCACTTCCGCCTCACCTCAACCTCACATGATGCGCAACGATAGCTCATCGCCATTCCTTCACCACGGCGCCTTCCAACCCACCTTCCCCAGTAGCCCCTACGGAGCTCCCATGGACCCTCACGTCCGCGCTCCTAGTATGAGCCACTTTGTGCCCCCCACACCAGCAGAGTACCACAGTGGTGATGAGACCAAGGAGAAGCAGCGATGTACCTGGCCCGAGTGTGGTAAGGTCTTCAAGGACCTCAAGGCCCACATGCTCACTCACCAGAATGAGCGTCCTGAGAAGTGTCCCATCACAACATGTGAGTACCACGTCAAAGGGTTCGCTCGCAAATACGACAAGAACCGTCACACCTTGACTCACTACAAGGGCACCATGGTCTGTGGCTTCTGTCCTGGCTCAGGATCTGCTGCCGAGAAGTCATTCAACCGCGCCGACGTCTTCAAGCGTCACTTGACTACCGTCCATGGTGTCGAGCAGACTCCTCCCAACAGCCGCAAGAAGTCAAGCAGCACTGGCAGCACGAGTAGCAGCAAGAAGCTCACTGGGTATCCTCCTGATGCTACCGGCAAGTGCAGCACTTGCTCACAGACCTTTGCCAACGCCCAGGACTTTTACGAGCATCTGGATGACTGTGTCCTCCGTATTGTGCAGCAGGAGGATCCCGCCGAAGCCATCAACGCCAAGCGCCTGGCCGAGGTTGAGAACGACAAGGATGTTCACCAGACGCTGGAGAAGAACAACCTACCTACTGTCACCGAGACGACCATCATGCAGGGCAACGATGATGAGGACACGGGCGACGAAGACGAAGCCGATAGCTCGCCCAAGATCAACCTTTCCACGACCACCAAGAAGAAGGGTAACCCTCCCAATGGTGTCCAGAAGTCAAGGGGTATTACTCACTCTCGTGGTGGCGTGGCATTGGCTGGCAAGAGCCGTAGCCGCAAAAACCGACGTGACTACCCCTCGTCATGGGGCTTCGACAAGGGCCAGATGACAATGAAGAAGCGTGTCATGGCCGTGTTTGACGGTCAACGACGTCTGGCCAAGGATGATATGATGCTCTCGACAGACCATGAGGTTCGCATCAAGCTCTCTGATGGTCAGTCATATGTGACAGACCTGGATGTCCAGACCCTGAAGCGAGCTGCCGGATTTCACGGTGCTACAGAGCAGGAGAGGGGGCCTTGGATCTCTGACGACCCTACTGCTGAGCAGCTCAAGGAGATGCAAGAGATGCTCGCCAGCAACATGACGACGACCACCAGCTCTTGAACATGCTTTGCATATCCAGCACTCCCTACTTGAACCGACTGGGACAAACAATATCTCCACTTTATCAGTACACACACAAAAAAGGTTGATAATACAAAAAGAGCATGGCGGGACGGCGTATGAAGGAAATGATTTAGAAGAGGATTTTATGGGAAACTATGGGATTGTTCATGACGACTTTTGGTTTAGGTGGGATGGTAATGGGAATTGAGAAATGGACATGGACATAGGAATGGGAATGGGAATGAAAAGCAGGGGAGGATGAGGGGGTTGCATACCTCTTGTCTCTTTTTCTTTCATGGTAATATTCACGGCCGGGAGTTGACGACGTATCGATACCCCTGTTTTATTCTTTTACTGTTTTATCTCTGAACATTATTTATTATCTCTGCTTTTTGTCTCCATCAGAGGGACAGGTGATGGAAGGACTTAGCTATCATGGCTTTGAACGATAATAATATGATATCAAGACAACCACTGTTTGCCAAAGCGTGTGCCTTGAATGATGTCCAACATGCTCTTTCTGACCTCATATCGCTAAATAAAATGACCGGAAATGCAATACTGTCTTCGATTAATATATTGATACCATACTGTAATTCGACACTGAATTGCACTGCACTTACCATGTGAAGCTATTCAGAACTGGTCCCGATGGTTCGGAAGCGGTCAAACTCGGCGAATCCCACCGTCTGCCCCTCCCCCCACATCACCCTCCATGACGAGCCAGAACCCATCCAGTCATGAGATATCCAAGTGCGTAATTCGCCGGGCAGGGGAGGAAAAAAAAAAAAGAGATCTTACCAGGAGAAGAAACAAAATAAAAAAATAAAAAAATAAGCATTCTTCATATTTACACTTTTTTCTTCTTCTTCCTACCAGCACCTCAGGGCATTACTCATCATGTCTCTCATAGAACGCATCTCTCTAAAAGGCGACACGGAAGATCAGCCTGAGGATTACTTTGCTTCCGCGCTAGGGACTGTGTTTCCAGACGACATCACAAACCAACACGGTGACGAAGAGCACTCTCTTGTGTATACTTCTCCTCACCTACCGAAACCTCTTCATATCGATCTCTCGAATCCTACAGCAGAGGATGATCGAAAGCTGTTTAGTCATTATCTGTGGAACGCGTCGCTTCTGCTGGCCGAGTTTATAGAGTCGGATACTTTGGGCGTGCCGTTGGATGTTCCCCGTCAGGCCAAGGATGAGGTCTCCTTTGACGTAAGGGGGTTGGATCTGTTGGAGTTGGGAGCTGGGACGGCATTGCCCAGTATAATGGGAGGGCTGCTGGGTGCCAGACGAGTGGCAGTGACGGATTATCCTGCCGAGCCTGTGCTCGAAGTATTGAGGAAGAACGTCCAGCGAAACATCACACCAGAGCTATCACCGACTCCTCAAGTAACGACATCTCCCTCCCAGATCACCATCGAGGGTCACTCATGGGGTGAGTTGACCGACCCGTTCAGCACAGCCAATACACACTCCTTCGACCGCATCATCGCCGCCGACTGTCTCTGGATGCCCTGGCACCACGGCAACCTACACCGCTCCATCGCGCATTTTCTCCGTAAGACACCCGATGCGAGATGCTGGGTGGTCGCCGGTTTCCACACCGGACGTGTCAAGATGAGAGGCTTCTACGAAGCGGAGGCGCTGCGTGAGGTCGGACTCGAGGTTGATAGAATATGGGAGAGGGAGTGTAACGGCCAAGAGAGGGACTGGGATAAGGAGAGGGATGATGATATTACCATGAGGAAGAGATGGCTCGTTGTTGCGAGTTTGAAGTGGACTCAGACGTCGTAAGGGGGGGATGGGATTCGACTCATATATGACCTTTGGCTTGTTTCGAGGTCTAGAAGAAAAAGAAAAAGAAATGAGTCAGGTCAAGTTGTTGGACAAGTTCTTACGCCCCCAAATATAAATTTCGGATGGTGTGCCTTTCAACGTGGCGGAGCACTCACTATTCATCCTTCTTTTCCGAGGTCCCCGAGGTACCATGGTCGACCACCGTCTCAACAAGCCCTCTCTAGTTATACAAAAAGAAATCTCCGAGACTATATAGTATTCCTCAACTACACATAAGAAAGTAAGAAGGCTGAGGTGATGGTTGGATGATGTAAGACGGAAAGGATGAGATCCTGAAGGAGTCGATATTGAGATGACATATTGATTTACTAGCCAAACACTTAGAATAGACATATCAGAATATAGATATAGAAGGACCGGTTTTATTTACAACCAGTGAGGATATGCTTAGTTCAGGCCCCCGATCTTTGTATTCCGTTCCCTGTAAAATAAAAAACCCCCCTAGTTGGGCGCTTCGATAGTTGGCCCCTTTTCTTCTATCTGAACAACAAGGTCATAGTTGATCCGTAGGTTTTCGGCGCCACTGAGAGCACGAGTGAGCATTGTCTCGCGACGTTCACCAACAAGACGTTTGAGAGCACCGACGAGGAACCCTGCGACGATGTCGACAGACCAGTCGTTCGGGATGAGGTTCAACACCTCGTCAATCTCAAACCAGCCGCCAAACCGCTCGAGAAGCGCACCTGTCTGCTCGATACGGTCGCTTGCATCTTCGAGAGCGAGAAGCTGGCTGAGAACGACATGGAAAAGGCGTCGTTGCTCCTCCATTGATGGTAATTCGGCGGGGACGGCGCCCGACGTACTTGACCCGGCACGGAGACAGTACGAGACGGCGGTGTCATAGTCGCCTAGATTGTGAATGAGAAGGCGCAGTGCGTCCTCGTGCTGGCGTGCACGGCCTGCGAGAATGATCGTCTCCGGAACGAGTAGATCATCAGGCAGAGAAGAGATACGTTCCCTGATTGCCGTAGCATCATAGTCGTGCGTCTCGCTCAGAAGTTGGAGAAGGCGAAGACGACTTTGCCAGATCTCATTATCTTCGGGCGCATTGTCCGCAAGGAAATGACGATACGTGGGCTTGGGCGCTTGAAGAGCTCGGTAAGCCTCGTAGGTCGCCCTGATGGTCTCCTGGCTCTCGGTCGATTTGAGATCTGTCACAACTACATCCAGGTAGTAGGCGATAAGGTCGTTGACATAAATTGTGTGACCTTTGCCAAATACAAGATGCTCAAGGTAGTATTTAACGGCACCAGGAGCCTCTCTCTTCAGGATGTCAACAGCTTCGGTTGGCTCAAACTTGGGAGCTCTGCCCTTGTCCTCCGCAAAGACCTGGACACCAAGCTTCGGGTTACGGTTAGCCAGCCAGACGCCGTATTCTAGCACCAGAGCTTGGTTGCTGATCTTTGTAAGATACTCGCGGACACGTTGTTCTCCATCCTGAAGCTCTTGCCCAACATCAAGCTCGCCTTCCACGATGCGTTTCCAGGTGGCCAGCACTTCGCCAGACATCTTGCGGCTCTGATACAATCTACTCAAAACGAAGAGTCGGTGATACGACTCGAGCAGATTGAGAGCTCGCTCAAAACAATCCACACCTTTATCTACCAGCTCGTATAGTTCCGACCTAACGATGCCGCCCTTGCCGAGACCTTTGGGAGAATGTTGATCGATCTCTAGGAGGACTAAGAGTAGGGCGGCATCGACAGTGCGAAACACCTCGCGTTCGTCAGCAACACTGCCGAACCCTTTCTTCTTTCGCCAAGTACCTAGGAATCTTCGAAGAAAATGCATCGTCGGGGGCTCCAGAGTGCCAATAGTGTCGTTTGCTGTAAGTTGAAAGTCCTGAGTTTGTAGGTAGGCGTCTGCTGTCCTTCTCACGCCTCCGTATATCCAGGTTCCACGCTGGCCCTCGATAATCTCGTTGCGAACACTGGGGATGAGTGACAGTACTACCCTCGGATCAAGACCGCTTTCAACAAGAACGTCTTCCAATGCTTTTACTTCACGGTCTGTGAATGGATTTTCTTCCGTAGCTTTTAGCAAGTTGGCCAGAAGTAGAATACCGGCCTTCTGTCGGATGTACCCATAAGTCATAAATTCCAGTTCCGTTCGAGCATCTTGTCCACGAATCGAGTTCAATGTAGTAAAGATGGCTTGTCTGTCAATATTCTTTGGACTAAACTGTTCGCCTGCACAAGCTGCCTCCAAAGCACTGTCGAGTTGTATCAAGAGGGGATTGCGGACTGCCAGCCAGATTCGATTTCCATTCCAAACGGCTAGTCGTGCCTGTGTGGAAGCAAGTTGCCGAGCGAATTGCTCTCCTTCCAAGTTCCGAGCTTTTTCCCAGTCTTCAGGTAGAGACTCCTCATCTTGAGAATCGATGTTGCGGTCGAAAAGCTCCTTCTCCTTGGCGACCCTTTCCATCGATATATCAGTCCTGGAGTCAACTGCTTTTAGTGAAGGAGTAGACGTCTCTGGAGTCTCGGAACTCTTAGAAAACGGCCTATATCTCTTCTGACACAGCCGCTCTACAATCTCTTCAAACCGGGTCTCTTCGCCACCAGTCAACGAGCGAATGCCGTATGCGCCTACATTTCCAAGTCCTCGAGCTTCAAGCCAGAATCTGGCTGGTACTGGTTCAGAGCCAGCATCAAGTCTTTGGACTTCAAGTCCATGATGGAGGCCGTCGGCAAATTCCTTTGTCATCGCAGCCAGCACATACCCTTCTTCGACTTCCGCGCCAATGGCTTGCGGATATGGAGAATTTGAAGCAGGGCCATCGATGGCAATCTCCCTTGGATATCTCTCAAACTCGAGAGTTGGCCGAGTTGGGTCTCCGTCGAGATTTACGAACATGCCAATTCCTGGCTCCAAGGGGTTGGTTCCTGTTACCAACAGGAATTCCTCGGGCGTCGGTGATGCGATATGGGGTCTAAGGAACACTGCCGCCGGTTTCGGTCTAGGTTCAGTAGATTGAACAGGAGTTCCTGATGGCGCCGGCGCAGCGGGTAGTGGTTTATCGAGGGATGGTCTGGGGCTTGTCCCAGGAGATGCTTCAGGGGGTCGTAGACTGGGTGAGGGAGATGGATGTCGAAACACTGGTTCTTCGGTCTCATTATTGCGCTGGTCTGATCGCCGGATATTACTCAAAATGGAACCACCAAGGCTTGTACTTCGATTATGGGTTGGAGCAGTTGAGGATGGATGACTTTGAGCCGATGATGCGCTTCGCTGGATACCACTTGGTGACTCAGCGGCAATGCTTTGAACGTGACCGAACTCGTTAGAATGAGATGTTTCCTCGAGGGACGATATGCTCATCAAGGGAATCTTGAGTTGCCTGTCGACATCCACCAACGAATATGACTTGGAGTCTGCGACACATGCGATAGATTCTCGTCGCACCGAGAGCGTGCTGCCGGAGAAGTCGATTTTCTATTACTCGTTAGACAATTCCTTGATCGATTGAAGACAGAAATCGGCCCATACCTTGGTAACTCGGGCGCTCTCTCCGATCCGGACGACTTGAATCTTCCTGTTAAGAGAGAGCAGAATTGTAACCTCGGAGCTCCCATCTTCTCCATCATCTAGCAAAGGCTCGTTGAGATCTATTCCACCAATCCAATTGCAGTTCTTGACTTGCGTATTGCCAAAGACTGGGCTCAACTCAGGCAACGAGTAGAAGGTCGCGGTCCAATTACATAGAATACATGCCTTCCCGGCCCTTGGTAACAACACGATTTGCTGTACACCCGGCCGTGAGCTTGCGAGAGAGTTTGACGATTCGGAATAGGCCGGAGATAGTCGTGATGCTAATATATAAACAGGCTGCCCGGATCTATCGTTGGGGTCGGGAGGAATCTGGACAAAATGAAGGAGCTCGGAGGCGGAGGTACCAACGTATAAGTTTGTATCTGAAACGTCTAATATTAGCAGATGGAATATCAGGTTTGGAGATGCTGAAGTGTATGCGTACCCCAATGGTCGACACAGTTTATTTTGATGTCGTCCTGTGAACCATCCTGCGAGAGTGGCACCTCATCCAGCAAGGTCCTAAGCACATAAGGACCATTCTCATGGTCAGATGGCGCTATCGCAGTGGATGAAGGCCCGTCGCTAGAATCATCGGATGTCATAGCGGTTGATTTATAGGCAGCATCATCTAGGCGATTGTCGCAGGCCTAGCTGTTGCGATGCGATTGCGATGTTGGAGGATGAAGCTAAGAATGTGCCTCTAAGAGCGCAACTGGAGGCTGGCGTCAGTAGGTTGACATCAGTGGGCGACCTACTACCTTGGTACCTGGGAAGGTAACATTAGGTAGAGCTAGTCTAGGCATGCTAATGGAGCTATTCGGCAAGTGGAGTGGAGACCTACAGTACTAAGCCAGTGATGTGGCTGGACCTGCGAGGCTGAAGAGTGGTGCTTGCGACCCCTGTGGCGTTAGCACTTGGCATCACTGCCTGGTAGTAGCCAAAGAGTGAGTAGCGTCCAATGAGAGATCAGGACGCGCCAACTTACTCCCTGTCCCCAGGAATGTAACACGTTCCCCCAGCTTGATGAGCATGACTTTGACTTGGAATTGACATAATACAGCTTGACAACAGGACGCAGCTCGGCTGATTGATTTCGGAAATCGAGAATATCACTTCACTGCCGATCCTCAGTTACTAGCCGTCTACATCCCTATACAACTAGACAGCTTCCAATAGCCACGCCGATACAAGAACAGATATCATGACAGACGCTGCGGTTGAAGCCGCGCTCGCAACAACAACCGAACCGGCCACGAGCGCCCCAACATTCGAAGGGGAGAACAAGTTTCAGCATGCCATCTCGGCATGGAGGAGTATGTGGTCTTCAGGTTTAACTCACAGAGCATGGTATTGATATTGGTCATAGACATCGACTTCACAAGCTTGGTATCTAGTCTCGATAACACGGCTTCGGACATTGTCACATACCAGCGTGACTCGACCGTTCAGAGAAAAGAACTAGCTCAAAAGACCAAAGAGTTCCGAAAATTGGACGATGCTTCCAAGTTGACTGAGATCAAAGGGTTGCTAAAATGTAGGCTTCGCAACTATTTGACTCCGTCATGACATGTCCTAACCTCGTTCTAGCCTACCAGACCTTCATCGATCTTCTCACCAATCATTCCAAATCTGTAAACTCGGCGTTTCTGCAGACCTATGCATCGTTCTCTGATGCTCCCGACCCATATCCCCTCCTCGAAGCGTCGGTTGATTCGATGCTTGTTTCCGAAGATACGCTGCCTAAGATTACCAAAGAGAACAAACATCTGCAGGAAAATGTCTCCAAGCTCTCAACGCAGCTGGAAGATGCCGAGTCGAGATTACAGGCGGAGCGGACTGCTCGAAAAGAACTAGAAGAAAATCTTGAAATTCGAGTCAAAGAAGCCCAGTCGTCTTGGACTGCGGTTTTGGAAGAGAGTAAAGAGAACTGGGAGGCCAAAGAGAAGGGGTTAGAAGACAAGATTGAGAAGCAGGAGCGTCTTCTAGCTGAGATGAGGGCAAGCTACGAGGTCAACCAGCGATTGGGCAAGAATGGTGATGAACAGGATGCCCAGCGCAACCAAGTATCCAGCGCTGAACTCGAAATGCTGCATGCGGATCTCGACCGCACAAGCACACGCCTAGCTGAGGTTGAAGCGCGAAACGAGCAGCTGAGGGTGGAGTTGGCGCAAGCGAAATCGTCAATTCAGTCACAACCGGAGACCTCCCTTGAGGACGATCCCAGTTACATGCGTATGCGATCAGAGAATCAATCCATGATTCGCAAGCTGGACGCTGCTCGCGTTGAAAAAGAATCCCTCAAGCGAGATCTAGACTCTAAACTACGATCTATCGAGCGAGAAATCACTTCACTCAAAGAAGAGAGAGATGCACTGAAGGCGAAGGTGCACAAATGGGGAGACTATGAAGAGATCAAGCAAGAATTAGAGGTCCTCAAGAGTATCGAGTTCTCTACAGGTGACGATGACGAAGTTCGAGAGCAATTGGAGGGCAAGGATGCCGAGGGTAACACGCTTGAGAAGCTTCTGTTAGCGCGAAATAAGAAGTTGAGTGACGAGCTCACGGTTCTTCGTGTCTCGCACAACGACCTACAGGGTCGCCTCGAAGATCTTCAGGAAGAGCTGTCAAGGACAAATGCAGAGCTAGAGAAGTCACGACAGTTGAACCAGAAGCTTGAGAGTGATTTGGAGAATCTTCAGGAGGAGGGTGCCAACGTTTTCCCCTCAGGGGCATCAGTAGCGGGTACGTATGTCACCCGAGCTGCCGGTCGCAAGGGAGGCCGCATTTCCCCGACATCGTCCATCATCAGCGGCATGAACCCTCGGATGGACGAGAGCGGGCCCGTGTACGGAGGTGGATCGGGCATGTTGCCCATGGTCACGGCACAGCGTGACCGATACAAGAAGAAGAACGCAGAGCTAGAGCAGGAGCTCTCCGAGACTCACCGAACGGTCTCACAGCTTCGACAGGAGGTAAATGCTCTACAAAAGGATAATCTCAACCTGTATGAGAAGACAAGATACATATCAACATATAACCGCGGTGGAGGTGCCGCGACGTCGTCGGCATATGGGGCCAACCCCAACCCCTCGACAGTGTCAATAGGCGAGACTGGAAACCCTGGGATTGCTCTGGATCGCTACCGCAAGGCGTACGAGTCCAATATCTCTCCATTTGCGGCATTCCGCGGAAGAGAATCAGCTCGGGCATATCGGCACATGAGTCTTCCGGAACGAGCCGTATACTCGATGGCGAGAATGGTGCTTGCCTCAAGGACGAGTCGGAACATCTTTGCCGCCTACTGCGTAGCTCTTCACCTCCTAGTGTTCTTGTCCATGTACTGGATGAGTTCATCAGAGGTAGACCGCGCTGCACACCTGGAAGCTGCAGCGGCTGGCGTGGCGAGCCTGGGAAGTCCAATGGATGGTGCACCGAAGGATGCTGCCAAGTAAATGTAAAACAGAAAGAAAAAGGGGATTAGATGGTGAGCGTTTGGTGGTCTGGGCACCAGTGTAAGAGTGTGAAGATGAGGGTGGTAGAGCGATAAAGCGTCGTCTGCAGACCACGGTTGTGTGTAATGGATATCAGAAGAATACCTACCTAAATAGCGATCATGGGAATTACGGATTGGATGTACTCTTGCTTCATTGGTTCTTGCACCTTTCCACTCAGATGCTTGATCTGGACCTGTCATGATCTTCACGGCTGTTCGCTGGCATCCTTGGCCAAGATCTGAGCGACAATCCAAGATAGGATCTACGAATCTACAAAACCGCGCGGTTCCATGGCAGGGAAAAGAAAGATAAGTTGAAAAAAATGCTACAGCCATCTAATGGGAAATCTTGGACAATCTCTTGGCATTTATCTCGCAGGACTTGCAGCCGCCGGGCCGCCTGTGGTCCCCTCCATGATTTGTTGTATCCAATGATGATGCTGGCTGAAGGTCAGCGGTAAGTCTCTTGACCAAGATCCTTGTTTACTTTGCATTTGGGAAGTTTATGAGTCTGGTGAGTTTTGAAGATGGGCCGCGGAGAAGAGAGGCATAGCAAGAATAGGTAGGAGGGTTTTATGAAGTGCTTCAAGATCTTCTTATCCATGAGTACGCAGAGAACAAAGTAAATTCAATGAGTACTCTGATGTAACGCGTAGCTTGTGTGGAATATTATATGTCAGAAATATCACGGGTTCAACTTAGCATGGCTCTAAAATATATATCAAGTGAATATCTTCGAGACTCGGCTTTCTTAACAAGATTTTCTTTCTCGCTCAATACAACTCAACAATATCCTGCTCCTCTGTACTATTCATTAATATAGCATCCTTCATCTAAACGCTTTTGCAAACTGTAATACATTCCTCTATGCCGACATCCCAGACCAGCGCTTAGATTTGTCCCGTCCAACCAATAACACCCCTGACATGTTTCAACCCCCTCCAATTCAGCCGATCTTGAAGTAAAGACATCCAAACAAGTCCACCCCATCATGCAAACAATCTACCAGGGCTCCGGCGGGTGTCAGTTTCCACAACTTCCTTGTGGCCCTTTGTTTTAAACAAGAAAAGACAACCAATCAGAGCATGAGTGTGCGACTATTAACCCATGTGGAGGAACATTGGTTGCCGCCGACATGGACAAGACCTATTTACGGTAATTGGACCTTTATATTATTTTTGTTTTGAGGCATGTTGAAAGGCGGGTAAGGTCATGTAAGGTATTATAAAGAGTGGTTGGTTCGCATTGACTGGAAGAAAAGAAAGGAAAGAGTCTTGTATCTCTTTAACTCTTCAGTAACTTGATATTGAACACTGAGAACAACTCGTTCTCTCTTTTTCCTTTTTTTTTTTCCCTTTTTCCTTTTCCCTTTCTTATTTTTTCCTTGTGTCTTCTGCTTTCTTATCTCGATACCAATCTTCATCGAACTTTCTTATTCCTATCTTCTTTCGTCTTGTCTAGCATTGCTTGTGTTGGCTTATACTCTGTTGTCTCATAACTCGACTACTTACGACTCCTACTAAAATCGTATCACCAAACCCGCCTTGGGACGAGAAGAAAAAAATTCCAAAGAGATACACAAAATGCTCCCCTCATCATTTCTGGTATCTTGTCTGGCTGTGGTTGCCTCTGCAGCACCATCCTACCCTCAGGTCACTGTTCACGATGCTCGATCAGCCATCGACACATTAGGATCCCTATCAGACTACTTCAACCTTCTGGCCTATAAGACAAAGGCAGCTAAGGTGTCTGGACAAGCTCCTGTCTGTGACCTTTCAAAGGCAAAGATGCCTATTGGTATGTAAAACACCAACCCAGCTTACTGCAAGTACTTCATCGCTGACGCTTAAACCAAGTCGATGGCACTCTTCCCCAACCAGCTGATGGTCTCTCACTTCGACATGTTGCGGTTGGTCGTGGTACTCAGAACTATACCTGTGATACCAGCGACCCATCATCTGCTCCCGTGGCTGCTGGTGCTGTCGCAACGTTGTTCAACGCCAGCTGTGTAGCCGCTCTGTACCCTGATCTCCTCGAGCGCATTCCCGGCATGGCAGTGCACTTTCCCCTGACAGAAGACCACAAACTTGGACCTGCTTCTCTGCCCGTATCTGGAACACACTACTTCACCAACGGCACAACACCCTACTTTGCCCTTGAGGAATCAGGTGTCGATATCGGCGAGGCACCATGCCAGAAGAACAGCTCTGCTCCTGCACCTTCCACCGCTGCCGTCGGACAGCTAGGTGAGGCTGCTGTGGCATGGTTGAAGCTCACGACCGTTGAGGGCGCCACTCAAAAGATGAAGGAGGTGTACAGACTCACAACGGCGGGTGGAAGCGCTCCTGCAACCTGCGAGGGCATGGATTCTGAGTTTACCGTTCAGTATGCTACAGTGTAAGTTTTGAACCCAACGTTTACCAGTATGGTTTGGGAAGACATGACTAACGGATTCGTCAGATACTGGTTCTGGGCCGGAGATGAGGAAGAGTAGATGCAGAATGTCAACTGGTTGAATAGGGTTCAGCGTTGCGTTGCGTTGCGTCTTGATTTGGTGAACCATTGCTCATGTGCAGATATATAGGTATATAGTAGTGGCCTTGTTAGTACAACCATCTAATGAATGTTTGAGTTTGTTCGTTAATTGCGTTGTATCGAGTTCCCAAACCAAGTCTGAAGCAATTGCCAGGTTTTCCCGAAAGAATGGAATGAAGAGTGAACCCCGATCTTCTCCGCTTCAACCCCATCTGACAGGCCATGATCAGATGCCCCCCGCGGGGATTGCCTACAGGCTACAGGGGGGGTGCTCCCCATGATTCTCACTAACTGCTAGTGCGTTTATTGTGGTATGATGGGAGAAGGGAACTCAGGGTTGTCTAACGGTTGATACTGTATGATGATCATTGGAAAGAGTTTTCGTTTGAATCCAAACGTTTAGATAGATCCATATCACATCCATAGCGAAACGATTGGTTTTATTGTTCAATGATAATAACAAACACAATCCAGCCATGATTTACCGCCATTAAACTGTCATGCCATCTGCAGCGATGCAATAGTACCGTAGGTACCTTAGGTAGGTAGGTACCTGAGCTGGAATTGCGGAAGCAGGCACAAGCTCACCCTTCGCCCACCTTTTTCTTCCCTGTACTGTACCCACTTTCTCGCCGCCTGTTGCCTGCAAAATAACCTATTCCAACTCTCCAACTCCCTTCGTCATTCTACTCCATCGACCTTCGCATCACGCTATAACCTCACATCAACGGAGCCGCAACATATTATATCTCTTCCGCTCATCAGCTACTGTGAGACTTATTCAGTCACCCCTCCTCGTAACAAGCAAGACGCGGGCGTCTTCCGCATCGCTCATCAGACCAGTATCTCAATTATCCATCGCCTCATCCCCGTCAACCTTGAGTTAACATCATCCATCCATTCGACCGTCTCGTCCCGGTACAACCCGCATCATTTTTTTACATCTGCCGCAACATCCTGGACAACGGGCATTTGTGGCTATCGATCTTTCCGAAATCATACTTCTTCCTCTAGTATTCCTTCTTTAATCAATAATTGATATTTTATCCGACTACTTTGACATTCGTTCGCCATCCCTTGTTTTAATTTTTTATTTTTCGCCAGCTCTTCGCTCGTGTCCATTCACCTGATTTTCTTTCATTCCTCTCCCATTCACCCCGCCATCCCACCATCACAACATCCCGCCATACCGTTACATGCCAATCTCGACCTCCACGAACCTCATACTACGTCTTTGCGACATTACACACCACCGACTTCTCGTCTTACGTTGTTCGAACCAATTACTGCTCCATGAGCCGCCGAAACCACCATCATGCCGTTCCCCAGCAATTTCAGCGTATTCCCAATACCTGTCATGACTTCTATGCCTGAGCGAAGAGATCCGCCGCCCACTTTAATTTGGCCTCGAGACAAACTGCCAGTCGAAATATTCGAAATCATCACTTCCCAGCTTTCCCGTGTGGAGGTTAGAAACCTAAGACTTGTGTGCAGAGAATTTGAGGCCAAGGTCTCGGCCCAGTATTTCAGAAATGTTGTGGTTCCTTTCAAATCTGAACTTTACAACAGTCTGGGTCAAAATGATAGCGATGTCTTGAAGCGCACATCCTCCGCCATGCTCTCCAATGGCATGCGCATATTCCAATCATTCGGTCGTCACATTTATCGATTTGCCCTTTCTCTTGAGCTCGACGAGGATGCTCTAGCTTACCCTCCGCTTAAGCCCTCACAAGAAGCAGTGCCCGCCTTTTGGGGTGTTTACCGTTGGCCCCATGTTACCTACCACCGATATACCGACCTCGAGGGCTTGGAACAAACTGCAGATGAGACAGAGGCGATGAAGGAAGCTCTCAAATGTCTGAGCAAGGTGACAAATCTTGGACTCTGCTGTGACGCAGGGCTAGGCTTTCTCTCTGGTCCCGACCACATCGCTCGCAGCGCCGTCGTCCGTCACCCCGTTTTCACGGCCCAGAATTGGCGCCGTTCTGGACCAGAATTGTCTCAGCAAATGCAACGCGTTCTCACCGTTTCTAATGATAGCGACCATGACAACAACCCTAGCTCGCATGGCTTCGAGACTCCTCTCAACTTCAAACGCACCATTTTACACAAAATGGTCACGGACGCAGGATACAGGGGCACCGACATAAACGAGGCCATACGAATGATGCTGGAAACCGAAGGCTCCAGTCTCGCAACCATAGACTTTGATGAGCGGACTCTCCTCAACGACCATGATCCCAGGAGATCGCAAAATAGCATAATTGCCGATTTCGAACCCTTTGCAGAGTCGGCAGCTTATCCTCTGATCCCTGCGAGCCTCACAAGGGCCCAGAAAGAGATGCTCCTAGAATTGGAATGGGCTCATCGAGCCATGATTCAATCCTACGTTATCGGGGTAATCGATAATGCTTTCGAAGGATGCTTCCAGAGCCTGACCACCTTGACCATCGCCAAGATCCCTAGCAGCCACGTTTATATCTTTTGTCGACATGAGCTTTGGCAGTTTCTTCCAACCTTGACAAACGTCTCCCTGGGTGTCATTGCCGATTGGCGTCGTATATCAAAACCTGCCCCAGGCTGCGTTGAGGACACACCAGTGTGTCCCGTCGATGCCGTCGGCAAAGTCTACACACTACTCAACGACTATGTATCCGCTCAGCGAAACATCGAAAGTATTCACTTTGAGTGGATTTGTGGTGGAGAGTTTGCCCCAGGAACTTATCAGCGTAACAACTACGTGCTTCCCGCCCCTTTCCTACCAGACCCTGCGTACATGGGCACCCACAACGCTGCTGTCTCCCTTGGAGACAAGTTCTTGTCGCTGCCTTTTGTCAAACATCTTTCCCTCAAGAACTGCTGGGCCTCGCCTCATGTTTTTCTACAGGCTATCCGGAGCTTTGCCTTGTCGTCGCTTGAGAAACTGGAACTTGAATCTGTGTCCTTGTCTGGCCCACCTACGCGCCAAACTCAAGCACCTCTGATAAGTGCCACCACCTTGATGAATTGGTTTCAGAATGGACACCATCCAGCCTGGGGACCAGCGCCGGCAGCGGCCAACGATCAAGCACAACCGCAACAGCAACATCAACAGCAGCAACAGCAACCACCGCCACTGGATCTGCTCACCTTTGCAGCAGCACCTGTACAGGCAAACGCTGCTCCGCCACCTCCTATCTTTCCACAGGCCGCTGTCGCCAACACGGCTCCCGGCACGCCACCCGGTGTGCCGCCTTATATGAGGAACATTGAGTGGATGTCATGGTCTGGTATCATCGACCACTTTTCACCTAGCATCAAGTTCAGGTCCCATCGCCCGATTGCGGCTCCAGCCACACCCGTGAATCCAAACCAGGAGACTCTGGACTGTTTTATCCCCAACCCAAGCAGTTTGCGTGACGAAGAAAAACGCCATGCCCTAAAATGCCTGTCTTTCAAATCGTGCGGCTACGTATGTGTCGATGCCCCATTTTTGAATACACGTAGCATTCTTCCCGGAGGTGCTCAAGGTCTCAATGGAAATGGGAACCCACATACGCGCGATCTTTCACCTCTAATGCAACGTTGTCTCGACCCTATGCTTGGTCGCATTTTGCCATACATGGCGGGGTTTGAGACCGGTCAGCTAGCCAACTTTTTCGGCATGGATATGGGCTGGGACATGATTTATGATGCAAAGACCATTGAAGAGGCTAAGGCGGATGGCGTAGAGCACCCAGGCCAGTGCCGCTTCTCGGGAAGGTTGAGAGCATCGAATTATGAGTCTAGAGATACTTCTATCCAAGAAGCAGCCCTGGCACGGCTACCTATTGAGCCTTAGCAGGGCCCGGGGATGCCGATCACGTCTGATTTCGTACATTTTGACCTTCTCTTCGATCACTTACACCAAGGCGATCTCAATACCGAGCAAGAATTCACTTTCGACAACTTTGAAGAAATATGGTGAGCGATATTCTCATTATATCAAGACTACGTTGGGGACGATTGTTCCCAGAGAGCTGAGGTTGAAGAATATGAAACATGTGCCCAACCAACAGATTTTCTTTCATCTGCCAATGGTTGGAATCCTGTCTCTCGTCTTCTATATATTTGTTGTATGGCCGACGGGCTTTGTGACGTAGCGGAATGACTTTTGGAAGTTTTGTCCTGGTTTCTATTTCTTCAGCAAAAACAACAGTCGAACCTGGAAAGGAAAAGCCCACGGCAGTGCGGCACAAGGGTTAGGGATCTGATTTACGTCTAGTTTTGGTGTTGGTAGTGGGCGCAACGGACAGCGATTATTATTTTTTTTGCTGGTTTTTATTACTACATCTAATAGCTCAGGCAATGATTGCGTGGTAGCCTCTTACATATTAGAGGCTTGTATAGGGAGAGAAGCATCAATATACATCCTTGAGGATCCAATGATACTATCAAGTCAATGCCAACGCCAACGACTGTAAATCCATCTAGAATCTGGTCAAAGAAAATATGCTCTGCAAATGAGTACATCCATCATCATATTTCGGAGTGTGCACCGTATTGTATCAATTGGAGTCATGGCTTAGTCGGTGATTCAAGGTGACGAATAGAGTGACATCAATCACAGAAGTAGTCGTCGACTGCACAGGTCACATCAGAATACAGATGCTCATTATTATCATCACACATGATCATGAAATCGTGCGTTAGCAAGGACTAGGCTTTGGCCAATTGTGTAGGAGGACTTGATTGATTTTTATTTCGTCAAGAAACCCTTGCGAATTTTTGTTTGCATGCGTTTCCCTTTAAAATGCCATGCTTTCACACCGTAGCCTGCCATACACCAGGAGATGATAAAGCCACGAAACCGCGACCACCCCGCATAAAAACCCTAAAAGCAGTTTGTTCCAGTTTACGTGTGCCGGTTTCCCTTTAATTTTCCCCGCAAAAGGCCGTTCCTTGTTATGTTTCTTTTGATAAAAACAAGTTTCTTTCTACCACTTTAAGCGGCAGTGATGGCCTTGCGGAGGCGGGCACCGCGCTGTCTGGAGCTGAGGTGCTCGCGCTCGACGACAGCCTCGGACTTCTGGACAACCTCCTCACCCTCGGTCAGGATGAGCTCGATGTGGCAGGGGTTGGACATGTAGGGGTTGATCTATGACATGTATGTTAGAGATGTGCGGACGAGTAACTGTGAGGTTGGACTTGGAAACATACACGACCGTGAGCACGGTATGTCCTTCGGCGCTGCTTGGGGGCCTGGTTGACCTGGATGTGCTTGACAATCAGGTTACCGGTGTCGAGACCCTTAGCATCAGCGTTGGACTCGGCGTTCTTGAGGAGGCCGAGGAGGAACTCGGCGGACTTGACGGGCCAGCGGGCCTTGGAAACACCAAACTGCTTGCCTGTTGAGGGGAGCAGTTAGTAAAGACTTTCATAACCATCCCATGGGTGTTTTCTCCAATGAATTTTCCAGCCTCGTCTCTCTGTGTGACAAAATCTCTCCATATCTTGGCCACTGGAATGAGGGGAACCTGGGTATGTGTCGAGGATATCGTACCTTGGGCAGTTCGGCCGATGGAACCGGCGTATCGTCGGAAGGGGACGGCCTCCTTGTGCTCCTTGACGTTCTCGAGGAAAGCAACAGCGCGCTGAAGCTTCCAGCCGTTGATGGCCTGAGCGGTCTCGCGGGTGTTCTTGAAAGAAACTCGGAGGTAGGCACCGCGGGCGCGGGCCGATTTCGAGGACTGAATCTCCGTGGCAGCGTATCGAACCTGTTAATTCGAACTCGGGGTCAGTCGATGTCTTCTATTGTACCGCACAAATTTCCCCTCCGCACACACGAGGCACGACGATCGCAACAACGGCCCATCTCCATCATATTTTCTCAAACCAGGACAAGTGCGAAATCTCGACGGTAACCTCCTGTTCTTGTCCAGTGTAGATAATCTCGTTGCAATCGTCGGCCACGGTGCGAAGGGTAAGCAAGCATCTTTGGGGAATTTTCAACTCACCATCTCGGCGACTTGGGTGGTGGATGACGGTTTCGGGACGACGACGTGGGCTCGGCGGGCTGATGTTGAGAAATTCTGAACTTTTGCCCTAGCAAGTTGAGAGGGACCACAAAGCTTCGCTTACTCAATTGGGGGGGTCACGTTAGGGTTTGACTGCCCTGCCAGAGACAGAGAGTGGAAAGTAGCGAGAAAATCGTGGAAAAATGCTAGAAAATCTGAGAAAAATCCATATGAGTGAATGATCTTTGAAATCTTACTCAAACTGTTTTTTTCTGTGATTTCAATCCGTTGAAAATGATTTCAATCGCAATATCTGAGATTTCAGGATGTGCACCTGATCACCTGACCCAGTTCGCGACTTTCCACGTGACATTATCTGCAATATGCTTCTAGCCTCATTCCATCCCCAGGGACCACATCGGAACCGGAGAAACTATCGAAAGCAAAGTGGATCCGAGCTCGATCAAGCTTCAAAAAAATCTTTCTCAAGAGTCTTCCCAAGGCCCAGCGTACACCAGGCAAGGCTACAACAAGACAAGTTTGGATTCTGATCCACGTCGCCTGCACTCTCGACGATCATCCTGCAGCTGGATTTCCATCGATTTCGACAGTTCCGTCGTCTTCAACTTGTTCAATTTCTTTCAATTCCTTAATTAGGATCCAGTCTTGATATCATGGCTCCTTTCACTCCCCGAGGTGGCCGTGGAGGCTTTGGCGGCGACCGTGGCGGTCGCGGCGGCGCTCGTGGAGGCCGTGGTGGTTTCGGTGACCGTGGAGGCCGTGGTGGTGCTCGCGGTGGTCGTGGCGGCGGCCGTGGTGGTTTTGGTGACCGTGGTGGACGCGGCGGTGGTCGTGGTGGCCGAGGTATGCAATAATCTTTGAAGATTTTCAAGTCCTTTCGTGATACTAACCTTTGTCAAGGCGGTCCTCGAGGTGGCGGTCGCGGCGGTGCTAAGCCTGGCCAGAAGGGCGGTGCCAAGGTCATTGTTGTACGTCTTCCTATACTTGCGCAATCTGAAAGGAAAACTTTGCGATCTAACATTTTAACAACAGGAGCCTCACCGTCACGCTGGTGTCTTCGTCGTCCGCGGCGGTAAGGAAGATGGTCTTGCTACCCGCAACTTGACCCCCGGCGAGTCTGTCTACGGCGAGAAGCGTATCTCTGTCGACGAGTCTGTTCAAAACGACGACGGTACCACCACTACCACCAAAGTCGAGTACCGCATGTGGAACCCCTTCCGAAGCAAGCTTTGCGCTGCCATCGCCGGTGGTGCTGATGAGATCTACATCAAGCCCGGTTCCCGTGTTCTCTACCTTGGTGGTGCCTCTGGTACTTCCGTCTCTCACGTTGCCGACCTCGTTGGCCCTACTGGTTACGTCTACGCCGTCGAGTTCTCCTCCCGATCCGGCCGTGATCTCATCACCATGGCTTCCAAGCGACCCAACGTCGTTCCTATCGTTGAGGATGCCCGTCAGCCCGCTCGTTACCGCATGATTGTCCCCATGGTCGATGTCATCTTTGCCGATGTTGCCCAGCCCGACCAGGCCCGTATTGTCGCTATCAACGCCAACTGGTTCCTCAAGGTCGGCGGTGGTGTTCTCATCTCCATCAAGGCAAACTGTATCGACAGTACCGCTCCTCCCGCCGAGGTCTTTGCCAACGAGGTGCAGAAGATGCGCGCAGAGTCTATCAAGCCCAAGTTCCAGCTTACCCTGGGTATGTTTCTTCTTGTCCGCAATCTTGATCCGAATTCTTAG
Organism: Fusarium dimerum; assembly: GCA_013623525.1. Lineage (NCBI taxonomy): Eukaryota > Fungi > Ascomycota > Sordariomycetes > Hypocreales > Nectriaceae > Fusarium > Fusarium dimerum. The sequence goes on from JABGLY010000559.1 coordinate 21,122, forward strand.
TTAACATACTTCCCAGAACCTTTCGAGCGTGACCATTGTTTGGTTGCTGGTGAGTACCAGCGCTACAAGTCCTAAACGCGCGATGTACGTTTTCGTTGGATGAGATGGTCTGCTTCGGCAACGATACCTGGGAGCGGTTCATTGTGACTTTTTGCTCCCGTGTTTAAAAGACCAGACTCTTGTATGCGTCTTCAAAGCTTGTTGCATCAGGGATAAAAATTATGGTTGACGGCTTCTTCAAACTACGGCGAGGGGCGTTCCGGGCGGGTTGGATCTGTACATATCAATGTTGTCTACTTTTTGGCGTCGCGACCAAAAATCTAAAACAAATGGATCTCAATCCTGTTTTTTGCTGTTTTGACAACATCACGGTCTCCCTCTTCTTTCTTGTCCTCGCTTGCATCTCCTGGAGACATGTACAGAATCTCTCCCGCCTCCCGCCCTTCTTAACCCGTGGTTGTCGGATTATGCCCTGGAGTATTTGATGGATGGATGAGAAACATGGGGATGGGGGCTACGAAAACGAAACTTGGGTTATCACGCCACGCCTTTGGGTCCACGACTTCATTATACCCCCAAAATAGCCACGTTCGGAGTTGATTTATGCTGGTTTGCTGGACAGCTTTATGCCTGCGGCGTTCGTAATAGAAATGGTCTTCTTTTTTTCTGCTACTCATCATGATATGTAGTGTTCCACTTGAGTGACTCGATGGTAACTTAACCTGCAGTTACGGTATGGTATATACACCTACATACTCACATGCTAAAAAGTTGTAGTGAACCTCACTCTAGATCGGTGCGGATAACATTATAGAATTAAACATCTTTATTTGTATAGGTAGTGGGTTTGTTTCTCAAAACAGTCATAATTCGTAAAGTGGCATATTTCTCTGCCATAAACTAGGTGTAAGAAGACTACCATCTATAATCATAAGCCGGATGTATAAGGCAGCTCTCTTAAGCTACCAAAGACCGGCGGCGGAACTCTAGTTCAGCATTAGGGCACGGAGCCTTGGTCATTACGACAGACATGCCCTTGGGACGCTCCTCTCCGCTCTTCAGGCGGATGTCATAGTTGATAAGGAGGTGGGCAAGGACAAGTTTGATCTCGTTACCAGCAAAGAACCTGCCAGGGCAAGCATGTTTACCAGCACCAAAGTTGATGTTGGTGTCATTGAGAGACGTAAACTGCCAGCGATTACCGGCTTCATCGGATTCTTGGCGCATGTTGTAGAAGCGCAAGGCGTCAAATTTTTCAGGGTCGGGGAAGAAACGTTCGTCGAGGGAGATGCCGGCCTGAGGAGCAAGTAGCTTGGTACCGGCAGGGAGGTGGGTGCCATCAGAGAGTGAGATAGGCTTCATGACTTTGCGTATGAAGGAGGCTAAATCCTGGTTAGAGGTATGGAGCTTCAAGGGTACCTAGTAGAGATCGCTTACTGATATTGCCGCGCAGGCGCTGAACCTCCTTCATGAAACTGTCCAACTTCTTGAGCTTGGCCATGGTCTCTTTTCTTGCCCACCCGTTCTGCCTCTCTAGAATCTCGTATGCTTCCTTGCGTAACTCTTCTTGTGCTTCGGGATAAGTTGCTAGATCCAACATACATTCACAGAGAAGGTTGTTGGTTGTGTGGATGGATGCAGCAGCAAGGATCAATTGTAACTCGGCTTGAGTGGTGATGTCTGCCTTCTCCTCTTCAGGCAGGGCTTCGATCAACCATTGGATCATGTCGTCGGATGCACCCTCCTGATTTCCCAACTCTCTGTCGCGTAGTCGCTCTTCGAGGATGGGTGCCAGCAAGCCCTTGGCGATCTTGATATCCTTGCGGATTTGGCGTAGCTCTGACACCAGATGTTGGCCAACGGGCCGGGCCCATTCAGGAAAGAACTGGAGTTTGACACATGCTGTAAACACATGAACCGCAAAGTTGATACTGGTATCCATCCACTGTTCATTACGGCTGATAGAGGGTCCAACAAAGGCTCTACCACTGAGTCGGGCAATGGCACGGAGGCTGAATGGTTGCCATTTTACAGGAGTCCAGTCCTCGCAGGCTGGAAACTCAGTAGCCAAGATGTATTCCAGTTCGGTCCTGAGTTGCGGCAGCACCCGAGTCAAGTTCTGCGTAAGCTTGGTTCGAACTAAAAGCGAGAGCATTTCACCGTTGTGACCGGGGGAGAACTTGGTGTACTTGCTCTGAAGAGCCTTTCATGGAGTCAGGAAACAGTACACATCATTAACAAATAAGCATGTCACTTACATCGGAAACTGCCTCAGTTGCGCTCAGGACATCTTCGGGTAAGCCCTTGAGTTCGCCGACAAGTCGAGGAGGGACCAGGACCTGAACCCCTTCTGTAGCCTTAATCTGGTATACACGATCACGGAACTAGTCAAGGATAAGCGGGATGTACTGCAGAGTTCGTATTCCAAAGAGACAAACCTTGGTGTAACTGTCCTTGATCAAGGTTTCAGCGTCGAAGATCCATTTTGTTCTGGAGGCTTTGTAGGCAGGGAGTTCGAGAGTTGATGTTCGCCTACTTGACTGCACCAACCATGCTGTGAGCAAGATGATTATGATGGCGATGTAGTAGCTAGCACGCTTTCCCCCTACTCCAATAACGATTTGAGGTAGTTGGAGATCAACTGGTACCATTGAAGGTAGAAGTGTCGAGTGGTTACCCATGGTGAACGACGGGAGAATCGTACTGGATTAAGGGGATTGGGACAGGGAAAGGATAGTGGGTGGTTGATGAGAAGAGCCAGCAGTTTCTGATGGCTCCTTGATGCTGAAATGCAATGGATGAAGTATACTTGGAAGGATATGGGCGAGTGCCGTTGAAGTATGTTACGCCAGCAACGATACAACTAAGGGTGTCCTTGCCAAAGAAGACTTGAATGATGTTAGTTAATCATCTAAGAAGATAACTAGTTCCGTCTAAGTCTCGTGTCTCGTGGAAGGACTGTATGTGACACTAACACCCGAATTTGATAAAGATGCGACGAGATATGGCGACTACTCAGTTGCCAGGCATGTCAAGAAGGGCAAATAAGCGAATCAAGGAGCCATATGAACGAGACCCAAGGGAATAAGCCGAATCAAATCTCAACTCAGAGATGAAGGTGAAAGATTACATGCTTTTTTGTTGTCTCCTTGGCGCAGTTGGCGGACAGCCATTCCCGGCCATGTGCTCGAAGCGTGCTTTGAGCACCCCATGTCTGCATCAGCCTGAGAGACGATTTGTTAGATGTCGGTCTGCAGAATGTGTGAGCAGTGCTGTCTGAAACAGGATCGATCCCATCAGAACTCTCGGAACGAGCCACCTCCGGATGTTTAGCCTGCCACTTGTTGTGTGGGTTGGTGTGCAACTACCGCAATGGCGTTTTGATTCCACTGGCTCATTTTACGAGATGGATATTTTACTTTACAAAGGAAGATCACTGGTCTCTGCACGGCGATTAAACGGGTAACATAGGATTTGGGTGCTGGTAAATTGTTTCGGTTTTTATTCGTTCGTTATAAAAGTTATAGATGTGATGAAGTGAGGGTTTCACATGAGTGTGATGTTGACCCCAGTAAGACCCCTTCCTTCCATTAATACCTTCCTCCAAGTGGTAATGGACTAATGGTAACTGCCTGGTATTGGATTACCTATGCTATCCACTTCGGTGGGCAGTACCTAGGTACCTAGGTGTTTAGGTAGGTACCATGGAAGGAGCTACGGGGAAATCAATGGATGACAAATACATCAAGAATGGACTTTCTCAAGATCTACGATAGAATAAAGCATTTTCGGCAGAACATCCATTTCTTAGCATTACGATGTTCGATCCAACAGCCCGTAAATCCATTTATTGGCATTCTTTCGAATTTACCTACTTCAGTGTCCCTCTGCAATCGGGTATTTTACAGTCATCAAAAGGTACGTACACAATGTGCCGCCTCATTCAAATTCCTCCTGACGTCTCTAGCTTCTCGGAAGACAAAGTTTCCATGCGCTAGTGTCCCAATCAGTAACGGATGTGCCCTCTTCCGTCGAATGACCCTGCACGTCAATATTTTCTCTCATCTCCCCTTGCCTTGTTCATCAGCCCTGCGGCCGACGACAGGTCTGGTCTGGTCGACTGAGCCGGCTGGTTTCAATTGGGGTCTGTCTGTGCTAAATAAATTCCTGGTCTGAACACTGATCCGAGTGGCCTGGATGATCTTTAAGGGTTCGTCTCATGACTGTCGCAGCCATCGAGTTCCCTACTCAGATCACTTTATGAAACAACAAGGCATTGCTTCTGCGACGGAGATGGTTACGGTCAAGTTTACGTCCGAGACAACAGATTATTCTCGATTAGGCGTGCTTCGGTCAAACAACGATAAGTACCTTAAGGAGGTAATGTAAGTCCCCAGACAACCACACAACCCCCTTAACCACACAGTACCATAAAACTAGGTGGCTTAAATATCTTATATTACTAAGAATAACTTTGTTCAAAAGGGAGTTTAGGATATATGCCTTATAATAATATAAGATGATTAAGAAGGAAAGAAGATTTAGTTATATTATAAGACTAACGTATTGCGCAGTTATCTAAGGACTTACGTTGGGTATTATCTAGGAGTGTACAACGCTGAGTACTATACAAAGTACACGGTCGCAACTCTCTCAGACAGGGTTGCACTATCTTGACGATCCAGCACCAGTTAACATGCATACGCACCGCCCGCGCAAAAGAGCAAGGACTGGCTGGCCCATTTTCCGAGCTTCTGTACAACGATCTGACTTTGAATTCAATGACCGAGTTCCTCTCCCTCATGTTTGACATGTTATCAGTCCTAACGCACCGGTTCCTAGACCTTTCGTTGTTGTCGAATTGCCTGGGACTAACTTCCGGACTTCCATCACTGCATCAACTTACTTGGAACAAATCCTCGACGAGATTTCCGAGCTGCCCTTCCTGCTCCTGTCAAGACTGATCCCAAATATGTGCCAAGTATCAGTTCACAGTTACAAGCTCATATCAGCATTTGTCGCTCAACATACCATACCATCCTGAGCACTGCATAGAATCTGTTACTGCAAGAGATTCTGTTGTAGTGAAGAATCATGTTTGAACACCAAACGCCGATTCTAATGGAGACAGTTCAAGAACCGGGGTTCTCCAAGATATGATTCGCAAACCATTCATATATATTCCTAGGTACTTAAGCAGGCCTACTGTTCAGTTCAAAAGGAATTCAGTATTCTGCCATCGAATTCTACCATTGCTAAAAGGCCACAGCCTTCTCCATGGCAGGTGGGAATTTCCTCATCCCATCGGTGAAGCTTCACACGGGAGTTCGGTGGCATATTGCTCGGACTCTAACCATGCGGACCATTTATCAACTGAAGTGAGTGGTTCGCTCGGCTCACATTAATGATATTCAGCCTGGTAGGGCTTTCTGGCGAACCACCCCCGCACTCTTTCGACCTATCTTATTAACATGCAGCAAATGGCCTTGCAGCTACCTCATTCAAAACCAATTAACTTATAGCCAGGCCCTCACCTCTTGAGCAGGAAAGACTTCATATTATCTGGCAGAAGTATGGTCCAATATGAGCTGCAGCTTCATAAGCCCCCTACCAAGTCGTCCAAGAATATGCCTCACATGATCCTGGAGCGAGGCAACAGCTGCAAGGCAACCAAGGGTCGCGACAAGACATCTTTTTGTACAGTTTCTTCTGCCGACACAACTAACATAAAGCACAAGTGACAAACTGGATAAGATGCGTGGTGAAAACTTTTGCCATTTTCCCCAAACCTGAAAATGTTCCAACTTGGACCCGATGATCACGCTACATAACATAACATAACATCCCATAATCAATACAACTTTTTGGCCTGATACTATCTTTCCGTCAGTAATTCTGAATTATTTTCTTTCCTTTTCTTGAAACACAAAAATGTCAAACTTGAAGGGCCTCGGCGCCAACTTCGACGAGCCGGGCCTCCAGGGCTTTCAGAGCTCGGTGAGCGGCGGAAGTGGTGGGAGCACCTCCAGTCCTTTTGCCGTAAGTATGCAATCAAAGCTGTATCAGTTGCGTCTGGAAGCTGATGAGACACAGCAGGCTTCTGGAGCTTCCTCGCACACTTCTATTTCTTTGTCCCCCAGCGTCTGTCTTCCTGCTGCCACAACGCATGATACTACAAGATCGCAACACCATATGGACCATTTTGAGAGGTTCCTTACCGACCTCCAACTTGTGAGTGACATCTCCCTTTTCGGAAGAAACAGAACTGATCTGATCAACGTGCCTAGTCAGCAAGAAGGGCCTTTCCAAACTCCGCGTATTCGAGATACAAGCAAGTCGAGGTGCTCCTAATTCGATGGGAAGAGGACGAGCTGGACGTCAAGTGGGAGCTTGACAAGCTGCAGCTAGTTCTCCGAGACATGTATGGATTCTCGACAGAGCAGTATCTTATTCCAACACAAAAGTCCCATCGTCAACTCAATCACAAGGTGTTGAGCTTTGTTGAGGAGCATGAAGATGAGGACACTTTGCTCATCGTGTATTACGGAGGACATGGTGCGATAAATCGAGCACGACAATCTACATGGTCTTGGTAAGTTGTAGGGGATATACTTCTTTCTCTGTGCGAATGTCATTGCTGAAGACTGACGGCTCAAAAGTAAGGAGGATACTGCATATGCAACTGTTGAATGGTCCGCAATCCAGACTCTGTTTGAGATGGCCAAGTGCGATGTCCTGCTGCTTCTTGACTGCTGTGCTGGAGCCAGCGCGGCACCACTGACTGAAAGACCGAGCAATATCAAGGAAACTATTGCCGCCTGCGGGTTCGAAACTTGGGCACCGCACCCTGGATCGCAGTCCTTTACTCACACACTCATCGAAGTTATGAAGGAATGGGCTCCCCAACTGCCCTTCTCTGCTGCAATGCTGCACAGCGAGATTCTGACTAGACTGAAGCATGCCCAGCCTCGTCGATCTTCTCAGGGTGCCTGGATAGAATCAAGAAAGACACCAGTGTACATCGTCTCAACTCCTGATCCCCACACTGCATCCATCACCCTCGGACGTTTGTTGGAAGATGAGGATATGATGTCCTTGGCATCGTCTCAAGCCGTTCCTGGGTCTATCCCAACGAATCTCTCAGAGAGAGTCCAAGCTGATGGATGTGTATCGGTTGAAGACCGCCTCAAAACTCTATTCACGATGGATGATAGAGGGCAGAGACAAGTTCCCCACGTTCTTTTAACAATTGCCTTGGAGGAAGACCAGGTTCTGGATTCCGCGGGTTGCGCTCGCTGGCTCAAGCAATTCCCACTTCTAGCAAAGTTTGCAAGTATCGAGGGAGTCTATCGGAGCTATTCAACTCTCGTCCTACTGTCTGTGCCAGTCGTGCTGTGGGATCTGCTGCCTGACCATCCTGCATCACAGTTTGTCGGCTACGTAAGGTCGTGCAACCTATTGCAAAAGGAACCATGCACAGAAGTATGGAGATACAGTGTCCCAATTCCTATTACGAAGCAAAATTCGGAGGCGAAGCCCACATCCTATTGTTACGATTACACATCAGCTCCAAAATCAGCCTCCGGCTTGAGCAGCCTTGATTCTGGATACGACTCAAGTATGCCGCATCCGAAAGCTCTGGTGTCGATAAGGCGTGCACAGAGGACAGTAGATGAAGTGAGCTTGAAAAAGCCGATGTTAAGCGAGGCGTCAGTGGCAGGAATGAGACGACCCAAGACAGCTAGAAAGGCAGAATTACTTCCTCGATTTCGGCCAACATCTATGCCCTCTCTCGAGGGTTTGAAGCTGGATCGGGATCAAATTATAGAGAAGGAATGTCCCAAACGTCTGATTGTTACGGTCGCAGAGGCACGGTTGGAAAGTGATCAGAAGGACACTCTGTGTGTCCTCTGGTATGGGCACGAGGTCCAACGGGGTCAATTAGCTAAGAGGGCAACAACTAAACCGGTCTGGTAAGTTAACAATTCTCCCAGCTCAGTAGGAAGCCAGGCCGTGTTGGCTGACCAAGTCAAATTAACCAAACTAAGTACAACTACTAACACGAAGTACAGGGGTGAAGAGTTTCGATTTAATGTTGTTGATTCGCCCATGTTCTACCACCTAAGACTATCGGTGTGGGGAGATTCGATGTTGGAGCTAATTGGCGAATTGCAAATCGATCTTCGTGAGATGGTGAAGAAAGGGAAGTCCCCTGAGTTGAATGAGTGGCAGAACTTACGATGTGATGGAAAGAAAACTGGTCACGTCCGTATGAGGCTGGTATATGTTGATGCCAAAGAAGACGACGAGCACCGAGCCAAAGCTGTAAAGATGACAGCACGACAAAGAGAACAGCAAAAGCAGCAACTTGAGCAAGAGCAAATTGAACAACAACAAAGTAGTGACGGCCGGGCGAGGTTCCAACAGATGGATTTTCGAGTATGGTAAAGAAAAAAAAAGGGGGGGGAAGGCCGGGCTTGTACTAACACTGAGTTACGAGGGCGGCTCAGATTTCAGCTATGCCAAACCTGCTTTGTGGACATGACAAAAAGCAAGGAGCATGCAAAGCAGTTGTATGGATATATGGAAGAAGTATTTGACATGCCCAGCGTGGTACACGACCAGGGGTAACAAGTTTAGCCCATATGAAGCGTCGAAATCGCAACGCTAGTGGATCTTGTTGACAGCAGGGCCCCCTCTCTTCCTCTGATTTACAATAGCAAAAGAGGAATGGGGAAATGGTTAGGGGAGTTAAGGATAACGTTGCCGGGTGTCTCTCCACAAATTGGGAATAAATCACTCCTTTATCAGATGGTGGCTTGGTGTATCCATCGGGCCCGTGGGTTTGGTATTGAGACTAGTAACATGTAACATACCAACCATATCAAGGGCGTGTCTCTATATGAAACCGTATTCGTGTCTGTGCCGTGCCTTGTCAGCTAAGGCATGGAATAATTCATTTCCTGCATCCCTCGCTGACGATATTCGTGCTGTTGATGACGCATCTCATAGGTTCACGCTTCAGTAAGGAGAAGGAAGAGATGGCACGGAAGAAGAAAACCAAAGGTCGGTCGGTTTGTTTCCAAGGTTCGGCTGGTATGCAGAGTGGTCACGCACAGTCATGCTTGCCGAGGCAGAGGAAGATGCAACACGGCTGAGTAGGACTTTTCAGAAGCGGTGGCCACATCACTTCATGCATCTAAGAGTCCTTATTAGAAATAATACCTACCTGGTCTATATGCATGACTTGCATCCGCGTTCCTAGGGATGTTTCTTGTTGGGCAATCGAGTACTGTTACACGCAGGGTGCTGGGCCAACAAAAGTTGCGCATCGTCACGGTGATAATTTTTTTAGCAAGGACAATTCTAGGAACCTTTGCTAACACTAACAGTGTCCCCTGTCGGTGAGAAGTAATAGACACTTGGGACTTGTCAGAGAAACATCGTTCTCATTTAGGTTGCAATTCATTTTGCCTTCTTTCATCTGAACCAGTCCATTTTGATGAAGGGAGCGAGATTAGATGGGATTGATAAGATTAAACCTAAAAAGGTTGTCTTACTAGGCAGGGAAAGGGAGAGAAAAAAAAAACCCTAGTCCAAGCTTTTTTTTTTTTTAATCCCTCTCCTTCCTTCTGTTTTATCTGATGAAAATATCGACCTTGCAGACTATGAGGTCCAAAAGGCGGAAATTTGACACAGTGTATGATTTTGATTGGTTAGACCACAGTCAGTTTGGAGAGAACTAAATCTTGGGGGAAAGAGGAAAGAAGCACCGACACCGGCTCAATCCAAGGCCAGGATGTCCTGGTCCAGATTCGATACGTGTCTGTTGCAGTCTTCCGCCATGTCTCTTATTCTGCAAACTAGATACCCTCACCAGAGGCTGAGGGCGAGATGACTCTAGTGGAGGGCATGTGATTTTCTTCGGACGCACTCTATATTGCCCCCCTGTGAGCGTACCAACAAGAAATGACACGTCGCTCCAACTTGCGTGGCATCGGTAACATGTTTCGAGATAAACTCGGCCATCACCATGTCTCCTTGCGGGTGCTGTCTTGGGCTGGCGCTCGGGTCGGAGCCGGTTGGAAGGCTTCGGTTCGGGATTAGGGGGAAGCGACAGGGGAAATGTCATGAACAGGGTGGGAGTCCCAGTGAGGACGCTGTGGGAAACTATTGGGTGTGTTGTCCATGGAGATCAGCGTTTTGGGGAATCAATGATATGCATTTCATTCAATTTCAATGGCACCTCTTGCCAGTTGCATTTCCGTAATTCTAGAAACGAAACTGCTCCAGGAGAGGGTAGATAGGACATGTTCGAATCGCGATAAGGATCCCGTTTATCAAAGAATCCATTTCTCCGGACGGGACAGTGCGTGCCCCCCCTTTCGGTATCGGAACCGGAAGCCGGTCGGAGTAAAAACGAAAGGATGGAAGAGAAAACCTTGGCTAGCCCGGCGACAAGGGGGTGTGGACAATGCAATGCAGTCAGGCCATTCTGACTTTTGGCTCGTTCGTGATTGGGATCAAACAGTACGATGGGCTAATTGAGATGGACATCAAGACAAGGGAAGAGAGACAATTGTTGGGGGGTTTTTGGCAATGTTTCTTGTCGATGGGAGACAAGTATTACAAGCCATAATTCGGAAAGACACGGGGAGCTTGGTTTGACGAGAAAGGGGCCCGGGAAGTAATACGACACGGAAGGGCAAGCTACCGATGGTGTGACTTTTTTTTTTTTTTTTTTTTCTTTTCTTTTGAAGTTTTGAAGGGTTTGTTTCTTTTCCTACGTGAAAAAAAATAGAAATCATGAGAAAGATCCCTGACATTGAAATTAATTTTTCTTTCTTTCTCACTCATATTGTTCAACTGATACAGAATCATGACAAGGTTTCATTTGAGCAGCAAATGATTGTTCTCACCGCTGGTTTTATTATAGGGCACATTGGTATAGGTTACTTGTGAATGAATATCAGATGGAGTATCACAGCCTGGTACCAAATACTCGGGCACGGTCATGGCGAAAGAAAAGGGGTGAAGCTGGTATTCTCAACTGATTGATTAGAATCCTAACGGCCGTTGTCTCCATCATGTCTACTGTTCGGGGAGCTTGAGAACAATCCGTGCACGCGCTGACCGGCTGGGTTAGGTGGTCTGTATTACAGTACAGTACCAGTCGTGGTTGAAAATGAGTTCACTTTTCTTTTTGGTTTCCCTCTAGAGTTTTTCTTATTTATTTATTTTTAATGTAGCACACATGGCGTGTGTATATCATTCAGCTGTCTCTTATCAGGGATCGTCGTTTTGCTGGACGCTGACAGGCAGACTAGACACAAGAAAGTGACTGATTTGTGGCAGATTTTGAGTAGCTTTCTTCTTATTGTAAGATTTCATGACGGAAGGGTTTTCATGTCATAACTGCATTGCACTTGTCCTAATGAATCAACAAGCTCGATGACTTCAATTAGATAACTCAAATCTTGTGGTTTCGTACAGAACTAAACCGGCAATCCTTCATCGACTCTCGCCCTGTTTGCCTTGATGTGTTGGGGTCGGCCAAACCGGGGGGCCTTGTGTTGGCAGAGCTCCAAGCCCAGCCCAGCCCAGCCATGGATTGGATGGTGTCGGTGGCGGCCGTGTGGTTGGAAATAGCGGCGGGCTCTGGGGGTGGTGATACTAGGTTGAGTGGTTCGATACACCGGTAGTGGAATATGAAAGCGAGGCGAAAGTAAAAGTTTGGGGTATCACAGTATTGTATTTAGTAACAGTATTGTATTTAGTAACACTCGATGTTATAAAATCCAATGATATTCTATTACTTTTGATGAAATCTAGAGACCATGATGGCCAAGATTCGTGTGACGTTTGTTGGTGGACCAACTACCAGAATGGGAAAAAAGAAGGCATGGCGACGTTTGATCTTGAGCCAGCGTTTTGGTCTACCCTGATCGATTCTAGATGATGGAACAGTACAGCAGACTGCCTGCTTATTGGGGGAGATGTCTAACATGATTGGTTGAAAGGCGCCCTGTTCGGGAGATGAAGGACGAAGGCGATAGTTTTCTAGAGTACGGGTCAGGGGATCGGCAAATATTGAATCATTATCCATCATCAGATGAACCCTGGACACAGTATTGGTATACTGACAACCTCAAAATAAAAAATTGGTATCCAAATTTTGAAAACTCTCGATATGTTGGTGAAGAGTAAGTTAGGCGATAATGGATATGCTTGGATCTGTTTATCACAAATGTCTAACAGCGCAAATTGATTGATTTTTAGGTGAGACAATGCTGATTGATAAATCCGGGATTGATTTGATTGATTGATTGATTAGGTCATTGATTGATAACCTGGTCATGGGTGTCTGCACACCATAACAAGCCAGCCCTCTTCAGAACGATATCGGAACTTCTTTACAATTCTGTGAATAGAAATTGTAAAATCGCTAACGTATCAAGCAAATTAAACACGCACTTGGCACCCTCTCAGCATCTCGTAAGACTGCCAGTGTTGGAGATGAAAAGAGTAAAAATGTAATCTGCTTGTCATATTTCTGGTCAGCCTGTGCGAGACAAATGCCAGCAACCCTCCAACACCGGCACCTGATCGGGACCTTCAAAAGTCATTCCGACGTATGAGGGGGGAACTTGCATTAGGTTTGATGCCTTTTTTTTTTCCCATTCTTTGATACAGAGTCACGAGGCAGGGGGCTTTTCCGACGGGATAGCCAAACAGTTCTAATTGAAGCTTTAGGATATTAGACTGGCCATGATTAATCCTCACAGTGAGATTATCCATCACGCCCAGATCGTGTAACTACGAGGCGTTTCTTACTGTGCCCCGTCAGCGGAACTTCACTGTGCTTTGAACCATTGCAAACTTCATAAAATCAGGAACGAAGAGCTTTAGAATAACATGATGAATTACTTCAATAACAACAAAAGTTGAATCAGATGATGAAGCTCTTATTCATCGTTTGCTCCAAACGAGATTGAATTCCTCTTGGTCATGCTTGCCAAAACCTGAGAAATGGATCCGATCCTTGGGCTTCTACCAAAATCGAGATGGAAGGTACTCCGATATACGTACCCGGCTATACCCACACCGTCCACAACCCATGCATCACACACCCAATGATCCACTCCACACGATTGGGAATTCCTCAACTTTACGTCGGGCGCGTTCCTTCCATTTTTCTTAAACCCTCTCCCCGTTCTTCAAAGGTCCTTTTTAGAGCCTCGCCCCTTCCAACTTCCTTCGGTCCTGGAAACCTTCTTTTCTCAAACATCTTTACTCAAAGATCTTATCAATCCCATCTCTCAGTTCTCCTTCAAACAACCTTGGAGATTCTTGTCTTCTACAACCTCGTCGTACCAATCCCTGCTGCATTAGCTCATTGCGATATGCTCGGCCGCTTCTGACAGACATTGTCACCTCGACCTACAATAACGCACTCTCTGCTTCGACAAGCATTTGGACCTCTTTTTCCAACCTCCAATTCAATCAATCCACCTCTTCTACACATTCTACTGCGTTTGACAACCGCACTGCATCATTCCAAAATGCTTGCTACATCTTCCCTTCGGGTTGGGGGTATTGTCAACCCCGCCGAGGCAAACCCCGCCGATTCTAACCTTCCCGATGGTGCTCCTTCTATTGCTCCCTCATTGACCTACTCAGACGACTCCGATGATCAGGAGGATGACCCCGTCATTCCTGAGCGTCGTCGTCGTGCATCAACGCACCTGATTGCTCAGAGTGCCCGTGATATTCAACGCATTACAGGCGAGACCACCGCTGAGTTTGTGGGGCGCTGCTGCGGTGGTGGCTGCTGCTTGTCTGGTACTCGCCCAGGTGACGTTGAGATTGAAGATATCGCTCTACCCGACAACGATGCCTTCAAGTCCCTGGCTCTAAGACTTGGACCCGTTCCCACCAAGTTGACGGGCATTATCGACATGCCCGAGAAGATTGTTTCTTTTACCTCGATCCCTCGACCAGAAACATCACCTACCGATTCCGCCGTCTCCTTCGGCTCAGATGCCGAGTCTACCCCTTCCTCCGGCTTCATCAAGCCTGGCCCCGAATACGATGCTGTCGACACTTCCATCCAGCCCCCACGATTCGTTCAGCCTCATCCTCCTCACAATGTATACCCTGCTCGCATCCACAACGCTCGCGAATTGACCAAGCCTGGTGCTGAAAAGCGTACCTACCACTTTGACCTTGACATCACCGATTATCCTCCAGAGGAGATCTTTGACTTCAAGGTTGGTGGTGCCATTGGCATCATGGCTCCCAACGACGAGCTCTCGGTTGAGGAGGTTCTCGACGCTCTCATGATTCCTCATTTCCAGCGTAGTAAGCCTGTTCTTATGAGGACTACGAAGGGTCGCTGGCCCACCGTCTGGGGTGACGACAAACCCCGCGAACTCATCACGACCCGTCGTGACCTGCTCACCTGGACTACCGATATTCAGTCATACGCGCCTACCCAGCAGCTGCTCCGTGTCCTTGCTGAGCATGCCACAGCTGCCAACGAGAGAAAGATTCTCATGTTCCTCTGTTCCAATGAGGGAAAGAGTGTCTTCTGTGACTTCCGAGGTGGCCCTCAGGTCACTTTGAGCCAGCTGCTCAACGCTTTCCCCAGCTCCCACCACCCATGGATGAGCTCCTCTCTGTTTTGCAGCCCCTGATGCCTCGCTTCTACTCGCTCTCCAATGACCCCACCGAG